>JAZGUH010000658.1:600000-760668 GCA_037893225.1 Hippasteria phrygiana | reverse complement strand
GAGAAAAGGGCCTGAGAAAAGGGCAGCAGCTGCCCCCCCCCCCCCCCCCCCCCCCCCACTTTCAAAAGTGTTACGCCGCACCTAATCGTGGGGGAGGTGAGTTACCAACGGTTGAAGTTACCCCGCCCGGGTCTATGGGTCTGGAAATTGGAATAATTTCTTTGGTATCTATTGAAGATGTATCCTCTATTTAGATCTGGAGCCATGGAAAATCGTACGGGGTGTGGTGGGGCTGGCAACCTAAAATGTGGCCAACCCCACCACCTCTGTTGTAGCCCCTTAGTCCTTACCTACAGAGTGGCTTTTAGCCTTGTATTGGGCGACTTCCAAAGCTCCATGGTTCTGAGGTGTGTGTGTTGGAGCAAGGAGTTATAAACGTGATGGCATGGCTTGAGGGGGAATGGGGTGGGAAAGGGAGGGGCGGGGGGGAGGGGGGGGGGGGGTCTGCGCAGTGCAATCTTGTCCAGATTAGTATTGATGACGGGTGCATTGTGACATGGCGCGTTGTCCAACATGGCGCACTTTTTCCCTCTCGCACCTTGCCTGGGTAATACCCCCAAACTGCACAGTTCAAAAACGTTTCCTTTTTTCTAAATTTGTCTGAATTATATATTTGGATTAAGGGACCATAGGATTGTTATGGCTTGAATACGTGTAGCGCAGCTTTCTTGACATCTTAATTTTACTTTCCACCTCTGTGTAGCAGTAAAGGGGGAAAATTGAAGCATTAATTTGATGCTAATAAAAAATGTCCATATTCATGAGCCAAAGCGTGATGTCATTCAAGGCAGAACAACAGAGTCTCCATAGCTTTGTACAAATATAAATATCAACACAAATAGCTGGCCTAACGTTTCGAACTTCTGAGTGTCCACTTATGTTTCCTTTAATATAAATATCACACTTTTCTAAATTTATTTGGTGAAGATTCCACTTTTTACCTGATTTTCAGACTGTTTGGATTATAATAGTGGCCATTATTTCTTGAAGATTTTATTGGTGGGTGATTATAATTAAAGGACTGATTTTTAAAGGACTGTTCTTATGCTGTTTTAACAAGGATTGCCTTGTATAATATAATATAATATAATAAAATATAATAAAATAAAATAAAATAAAATAAAATAAAATAAAATAAAATAAAATAAAATAAAATAAAATAAAATAAAATAAAATAAAATAAAATAAAATAAAATAAAATAAAAAAGCGCCCTCTTGCGTATAACAATGAAAGGATTTTTATACTAACGACAAATTGCCACATTCTTGTCACTTTCAATGACAATAAGTATTTAAATCTTGTTTGTATTGTCATAACACATCGTAATATGCGTGAAAACAAGTTGAGCTGAATGTCCACTAATGTTTCCTTTAATTAGAACCAAGTCAACGGGCCACCTAGTACCTCCAGCTTCACAACCATCGCCATCACGAATTCTGATCCTGTCTTTTACTGAATTATTGTTTTCTCAAAGCAGACAAAAGTTTATGTTTACTCACCGTAAATTGTGCTGACTGAACACCACAGCATCAAAGTCGACCCCACGGCGAGCACAGCGAGCAGCAAGAACACCGCCTGGAAGTCCACCATCTTTTCTACCGGGAAGCACGGCTTCGTCACGGTGCCGAGTCCCGAGCCCGCCCGCAGCCCGCCGTTCTGCTGGACGGCTCCACATTTTTGGCCGGCCTTCCAGCCCAGCTCGACCGATCTTTTCGTCGCAAGAACGAGTTTGTAGAAGACCGAGGTAAAGACCTTCTGAATGAGGCGGTGCAGGTAGTGTCTGTGTTTCATGAGGACGAGTCGGAGCCGATCATGACCGCGAGATCATCGTAGAAAAAAATCTGGATTGCTTCCAAAAAGGTAGCCACATCCTAACATGTGCGTGCACATCAAAAGCACTTCTCACTGATTCTCTGTTTTTTAAACTGGTGCCCGGTACTATTATCAAATTAACGTATAATTTGCAAATGATTTATTCGAAGAGGTAGCTGAAAACTCCTTTTTGATCATGAAGTTTTAGGTTTCATTATTTTTTTTTGCACTTTATTAATTTCCTTGCTCTTTGATTAATCTCCCGAACCAGAACCCTGTGACCGGCCAAGAAACAACACAGAGTTAATAGATAACTCCATTAGGCCTAGGCCTATAACTCCATTAGGCCTATAGCTGATAATAAGAGAAGTTTCTATGACCGAGTTGAAGTGCTTAGTCGAAGGATTGGTTCAGTATATTTATATCAATGTTGACACTTTATGTTTGCATTTCGCCATTGGCGCACCTATTATCATCTCCGTCAGGAGCCTTAAAGGTAATACAACATTTTCAAAAAACAAAACTACTGAATTATTATGAAATACCTGAATTGACTGTAAATAAACTAACAGTCTGTGAAATCATTTTCAAGAAAAATAGGATTTCTATATCAATTTCCAGCGATGGTCGGCCGATCATCGTTCAACTTGGAACTTGGTTTTGGAAATAGTCTAGTTCCCCGACCCCGACATGATAATTGCCTGACCATCGGCTATCACCGCACCGCATTCCAATCCCCTAGGCCCCCAAGACCCCAAGCCCCCCCCCCCCCCCTTCAAAATCCAGACCGACAAGAAATGATTTCTATATAGGCCTATAGAAATGATTTTGTGTTTGTTTTGTGAGTGGGATAATTAAACAACCCATTGCGTTTCACTTGTTACAGTAATATACCGGTATCTGGTGTAATCTTGTTTGATTTCTTTGTTGCGTCTGGAAATTTCTGGAAACTTTAGGGTAAACTGGTTTCAGGATTTAACAGTAGTGGGAGGGGCACCCGACAAGCAATGTGCAGGGCTCGGCTGAAGGGGCGGATAAACACCCTTATGCCATGCCATCCAAACTTACCTAATACACGGGGGGGGGGGGGGGGGGGTCGAAACACCCCACCCCCCTGCTTTAGGCTGCTTGTTGCAATTTTTTTTTTGCTTGTAATGGCCTACGCCTAGGTACCGTAGAAAACCTGAAAAGAAATGCAAAACCCCGTAAAGGTCTTATTTTGCGTGTACCGGTATAAGAACAAAACAAAGAGGTTAAATGGCGCCACCAACGTTGATAAACATTTTGGGCAAATGTACGGGAAAACAATTCAGAACCACCCCCCCCCCCCCCTCTGCAAACAATCCTGCATCAGCCCCTGCGCAGGCGCGGATGCAGGGGGGTCGAACCCCCCCCCCCCCCCCCCCTGCTCCTTGCCAATGTTTTTTTTTTATTTTTTTTTTATTTTTATAATTTCTTTTTTGCTTGTAGGGCCCTAGCCCTATGCCTGAAGTTGCAAAGCATTTTGCCTATGGGTAAGAATAAAACAAAGAGGTTAAATGGCGCCACCAACGGTGAGAAACCCCCACCCCCCCCCCCCCCCCCCCCGCCCCCGCGCTTGTAAATTTTTTTTCGCAGACGAAGCATTTTGGGAGTCACCTTTCTAGGCAAATTTCGGAAACCCCACCCCCTGCCAAAAATCCTGGATCCGCCCCTGCATAGAGCTTTACGTATGTAAAATCTCTCGGACATCGAAAGCGCTGCAAAAAAAACTGGACCCTAGACCCCCCCCCCCCCCCTTCCCAACTGCTTTTAAAAGTATTTTTGTCAACCTCCCACAAAAAAAATGGTCCTGAAATTTGGGATAAAATGTTCACTTGTGCTCCTTGAAAAATGGCCGTGCCCCCACCCCCCTACCCCCCCCCCCCCTCCCCAACCCCGGCAGAATCTTGCTACGCTACTTTTGAAAAATTACAATATCACTGAAGAGTCTCAAGAGTAGATGGCAAAAACAGGCTTGCCGTGTGGGATATCAGCTGCAGCCGACTATCACAACCGGTTCGGCTGATAAACACTAGGCCCTACTGCCTCACCACTTCGTAGGACAGGAGCCTCAGCAACAGACATGCCTGGATCAATAATACGTCATTATATTCACTCCACCTGGCCCAGTTGCCATAGAAACATCACATTTGGTGGGGGTGGGGGGCTGATCGAGATGGGGCATTTGCGGAGAGAAATGTCAAAATAAACAAGGAGTATGCATGAGAAAAAAACTGATCTCTATAAAAATGTAGGCCTACACAAAAACAAACTTGCCAGATGCATTCTTTTTGGCGGGGACGAGCCGGGAGGGGAAGTAGTTACACTATATTCAGTAGGCGTACGAATAATTGCGAAGCACTTTCGTTTGAGGCATTTGTATAAAAGGCTTTGTAAGTAGGCCTACTATATAATAATTATTATCTTCATCATCAGTAAAAGAAAAAAAAATACTTTTCGTTCTTCAAAAAATCACTGTTTTCTTACAAAGTTTTTTAAATTGTATGTTTCATTTTAACGACACATTTTATTGTTACCTCTGAAAAGGGTCTTTTAATCTGGTTGTTTTCGCGCCTCTGTAACATACAGCCTGAAGGAACCTAATTATTGACTGACCACAAATAATTATACTTTTTGGAAAGTAATTATTCCATAACTAAACGTGACCCAATTTTTTTCGATATGCCTCATTTACACGAGGATATATCATTCACAAGTGAACAAACTCACTGCTAGAAAAAAATGGAAATTAAAAAAAAAAATTCGGGGTGCAACCTGAAAAGAGCCACGGACAGAATAATTATCTTTAACTTAACTTTATTGGTCGCTGGATAAAGTAAAAGGGAGGGGTGAAGGGTGGCCACGCCCACTCAAGTTAGACTTTTTATGGGCGGGGCGTGCGTGGGAGACGTACGAGGGCGCACTTCATCCTACCGGTTGGCCACAGAGTAGTCAGAGACAGTCTGGATCTTTCAAGTTACAACGTAGGCACCGGCGTGGAAGTAGTGACCTCAGACGGTCCTGTTCGCAAGTTTTACGTGCCAATGGATGGGAATCCCGCTATTCTGAATCTGAATGGTACTACTGGTGGTACCAAGTGGTAGTCGTACTTACTAATACTAGTTGGCAATATCAGGAAACATCACACCAACTTTCGATGAATGAGATGTGTGTGACATCGACAGAAAACACGAAAAGTCGACAGGGCAGTTTGTGGATTTCACGTGTCGAGAAGTCAACACAATGAGGTAATTCGGTGAAGTAATTTTGAATGAAAATTGTGAACATTTACATAGTCATAGTCCCAGTAACTAGGACCCTTCATATCGCCTTTTTTTACATTTGGACATGATCTGGCGATAGTAGGGTCCAAGGCAGCGTTTGACGATTTTCTATTCATTAATTCAATACGTCTAAAATCCACAAAAAAGAAATCAGAATTCAACCTTACAACGGCTACCAAAATACTAGATACGCCACCATCTGAACAAGTGGAGTTCCATGATCAGATGAATGTACCAAGGTTTACTTTTAAAACTGAAATTTACCGTTTAATTCCCAGAGACCCCCGCAGAACATGTCTTTTCGCTTTCTTGGAGTTCAAATAGTGACCCCTCGACCTTGCATGACATCACCCTGATGCGCAGCGCCCGCATGCACCGCGCGACAATCTGTTTATGCCGGCGACTGTTTCGTGAGTGGTACAACGGTCGTGTCGGTCCGATTGGAGGCTGCACGCGCGTGGGACTCGTTCTGTTTTGTATTGTTCTGTTGCATTTTATTATTGGGGGCGGGTGTAATTTTGTTAAGGAAGATCAAACTGCTTGATCTTAATTCAATTACAAGTATCTGGTGTATCTGCCCATCTGCCTGAGATTTAACATAAAATTTAAGCACATCTAATCATTAAGAAAGGATCACACAAAAAACAGTAACCAAAAAACAACAACATCAACAACAAAACAAAAGAAATCAAAACACAAAACCGAGTTCATGGACAAATGATGGAGGAAGTTCCCAGCCCCCCAACCCCCTGACGCGCATGCAACCTCGAATCAATATATCTACACGTAATGCGACCGTTGTACCACTCACGAAACAGTCGCCGGCATAAACATAACTCCACTTGTTCAGATGGTGGCGTATCTAGTATTTTGGTGGCCGTTGTAAGGTTGAATTCTGATTTTTTGTGTGTGGATTTTAGACGTATTGAATTAATGAATAGAAAATTTTCAAACGCTGCCTTGGACCCTACTATTAGGCATGTCAGGCCAAAATTGTGAACAGATAACACATTTATTTTTATGACAATTTTGAACAGTTCTCATCAAAAGAAGAAAAAAACTTTTTGAATCATGGAAATCGGACAAGCGGTTCTTGAGAAATTGACGCATATTTCAGATTCAAATTCGATAATTTCAGATTTGTAATAAAAAGCCATTTTTGAGCCTTTCTAAAGAAAAAATAAGGCATAAGATAGGCATAATGCATTTTTATTTAAGAAATATAGTGTCATTTCTTCACATAAATTGGTTTACAAAAGTTGTTACACTTTTTAATTAAAAAATATTTAATGATGAAAATGGTCCATTGTCCATTATGTTCTTTGGTGTATGCATGGTCCGGTGAAAAAAGACTAAGTCCCCCTTAATTATATATTCATTCTGCTGTATTTTCCATGTGAAAGGCCCTTAGTCAATGAAACCTTGGCAGTAATTAAAATGTACACTGGAAAAGAAAGTAATTGTCAATTTGGTAAACAAAATAAATTAAATGACTAATTAAACAATAAAACATAATTTCAGCTCATTAATATTCATGAGGCTCATTAATTATGCATGAGGCGAGACAAAAAATCCACGTTTCTCATTCATCCGAGCAGTAAACAAACTTTATTGGGGTATTTTTAGGTGCTGAATCCAATTCTGAGGTTATATTTGCAATTAAATGCACCAAAAGTGAACTTTTTAGCTAAAGACAATACAAATTTGGTTGAAAATTCTGAGAAAATGACGTAGTATCTTGCTAAAATTTGCAAAGCTTTCAAATTATAGCATCAATTAAAACAGTAGCAATAAACAGCCAAAACAAAATCTTGTTACAAAAGGACCCCACAAAAGTGAAATTAAAATGCTGTTAATATAATGGCGATTCAGCAAACAATCCTGTAAATCTTTTAAAACAATCAGTTACTTTTGTCAGTAAAAAAAAACAAATCCGAAAAAAAAATCCGATCAACAGAAGTAACAGTGATAATTGGAAGAGCCAAAATGAGTGACAGCACTCCTACACTACACATATATCGGCTCTTACAATGACTACCATTACGCCCTCTATTTTAATCTGTATTGTCGGCCATTGTGTCCGGTGAGCTTGCGTGCGTGTACGTGTACACGATCCATCACCGCGCGCGTGCAACCCGCGAAGTGTTCCTTTTTAGCTTTCATTCATTGGGGGATTGGCTCATTTAGCGATGATGGTATCAAAAATAGCAAGCAATTTTGGCAGTTATATGAGTAAGAAACATTGGAAAAACCAATTTTAGGCTCGTTTATTGAAAAAACAGAATTAATTAACGTCAAAACTGTGTCTGAAGAATGAAACTTACAATTAGCAGACGATAACCCCCCAAGACCTCCAAAACGACATCGGATTTAATGCGCATGCGTCCTAAGCTTTCCATTGATACCAAATTTGTTGCCAATTGGTGGCGCCATCACAACTTTTTATTGAGTTTTGTGAGAAGGAGTGCACTCCGCCATTTTGCGACAATCGGAAGTTGCGCATCGCTTCGCGAAGTATTACAACTTAATTAAAGTACTTCCAATGAAGGTACATTCCTAAAACCTCGGGAAAATGTTGAATAAGTAGTTTTCTAACAAGTTTGGTAATATCAGCCCCAAAAATTAAAATTTTGCGTTAGAAAAGTGAGCTTTTACTAGTCGTTTTGTTTCGCATACCGGACATTATCGGAAATGAATCAAGATGCGCTTGACATGCCTACTACTATCGCCAGATCATGTCCAAATGTTTAAAAAGGCGATAAAGTGTCCAAGTTACTCGGACTAGAAGGACGCCATGATATGGCGTCCTAGCGCCCAATACTGCAAAACAGTTCCATGCTAGAGAAAGAGGTTCAGAAGTCACACTTTACCTGTATAAATATTCTCGGCAACTCGCTATGACACTCTCCTGCCATTGTCAAATTCAAAGGGTAAATTTCACAATGTTTATAAACATATTTTTTGTTGAACAAAAGGAATTAAAATGAAAGACAACATCTTTTATCTCTTAAAAAAATATTTTAAAATGGAATTTGAGGGAAGCGAATTGCTGTACATTTGTGTACATGTAAATAATGTAAAGTTTGCAACCATTTTTCACACACTTCCAGATAGGATCGTCGTGTTTACATTTTTTATCGAACTCCTTAAATGTAGTGTACACGATTGGTAATCCTCCAATATTTTGTTTACTGAATTATTACGAAATACCTTATCCTGTGAAATGATGGCACCAGGTGTGCTGTCTTTGTCAAGAAAACTGGAAATGTAGCCGTTAGTCAAGGCGCGCGTGGCTACCCGGACGAGTGGCGGGCTCCGGACATGATGGCATATCCGGGGCGCGTCAGCACCCACATAGCCACGTGCGCCTTGACTAAAGGCTATCATCTGCCCGACAGTTGAAAACGAGCGCCGTTTTTCTCTCGTTTTTTCTCTCGTTTTTTTCGCCATCCAACAACGCAAAACAGGTCAGTGGAACGATATTTCCTATAAAATACTAACCCCCAAATCCGCCCATTTCTGAAAATTGCAACAATGACCAATCATGTACACTGCCTTTAACAATTGACCTTATCGCAAATACCAAGCGGTTGAGACGTCACAATGGTCAAAATGCTTTGTGGGAAGGAAAACCATTGACCATTGTGACATCTCAACCAGGCGGTATTTGCGATAAGGTGTATGGAGGTGTTTCTATTCCTTTTAATGGCATAATGTAGCCCGTACAAAACAGTCCGAGCATAACTTGGACCCTATGTACACGTACATGGAAATTGCCTTTTTTAACATTGGGACATGATCTGGCAAAAGTAGCAAAAGTTCAGCCCGCCCACTAGACTATCGACGGGTACCAGTAAATTGTGTAGATACCAACAGTCAATCCGCGTGAACCAGCTGATTTATTTAGAGCTTATTAGAGCAGGCGAGGCACAAACCACGTGCCAGCACCCCCAAGTGCAGAGAAGCATTTCTCATTGAATGGTTGAAATGGATACGCCCACAAATTTGCATAGATTTAAATATGGCTTGGTCTACCAAAAAACACATTTTGAGAAGTTTTTAGGGTTAACTTTATGAAAATTACACTGGGGGTAACAGTTTAAGTTTTGAAAATGACTTCTTTGCAATACAATCAAAATATTTTGGTCTAATTGTGGTGAAAATGATCATTTTCTGGCTGTCTACATGTACATGTACCATGGATCGCTTGTTCAATGTCATCTGGTGATTTTCACTGCAAAGTTGAGGGCTTTTTAATCACCGATATTTTTTTCTAACCCCCTAGACCCTTTTTGCTAGGAACCATCCTCAATCTTCCAAAATCCTCCGATTACCCTGCCCCAAAAAATGCATTCATCCTCAATCCTCCAAAATCCTCATGTGCTTTAAACACCGTTCATCCTCAATCCTCCAAAATCATCTGCTTGAAACACCATTCATCCTCAATCCTCCAAAATCCTCTTTTTTTTTTAATACCATTCATCCTCAATCCTCCAAAATCCTTCTTGCTTGAAACACCATTCATCCTCAATCCTCCAAAATCCTCTTCTTTTTTTTAATACCATTCATCCTCAATCCTCCAAAATCCTCCAAAACTGCAAGGAGGATTTTGGAGGATTGAGGTGGGTTAGGGTTTTAAAGGGAAAATGGGGTTCCGAAAAGAATCGCCGATTTTAAAAACGATATCGGTGATACATGTATCTCGATTTTTGGGCGGCGAATATTGCATCATCGTACCCGCCCCCGAAAACATTTGCTCGCAGGCAACATTGTTTTTTCTTTTTCGAATCTACTTTTTGGCAAATGTAGGTACAAAAATTAGCCTCCCCCCTCCCCGGCCCCCTGCAAAAAAAATCCTGGATCTGGCCCTGGTATGCTGGAATGATTTTAAGTATATAGGCTAAAGCTACATTGTACATGCTTCTATTGCAGTGCTTGGCAGGATATTCCTCTGCCTGTATTTTGTTTGTTCACGTCAAGTTTTTCTTCTTTATGCCTTGATTTTAGGGATCTACATGTATACACGTATTGCATCTAAGCTAATTTAAGCCAAAATGAATGAAATAGCTGTAAGGACACACCAAGGAGAGTATTATGCTGGAGAGACAGTCTATGGGTAAGTTCTATTGAGAATGGCAACTGGGAGAATTCACTTCAACCACCCCCTTGAATTTGATGTTGGGTGCAATCTGCACCAGAGATGTCATAACCCTTTAACCGACAATCATGCAAATTAGAGAAACTGCATACGTGTAGATAACAACCCCTTTAGAAAATACGTCAATAGAGGGTGCCCTGATCATCTTTGAGACCACTGCAATTTAAATACATACATTGCAGCCATTTTTGCATGTCCATAAAACTTTGAGTTTCCACTTGCCAATCCAAGACACTTTTTTAATATGATTTTGATGTGTTTTCTTGAGGTGATGGATCCCCATGAAATTGATTGCTTTTATGCTAAATGTTCCTTGGGCCTTTTAAAATGATTCCAGCTGTGTTCTGGATTTGTTTTTACATGCTTGCAGAGCCTAGACATCAAAAGTTTGGGTAAAAAATCCTGGATTTATGATTTGTACATGTAGGTTATGACCTTCTATATATATACCCCCTCATATTTTGATTATTTTGGCACCAAATAAAAGAGGAGAACATGAGTTTTCCCAAAAATGTACATTTTTATTGGGTCATCTCAAAAGAATAAACTGTACTAAGCTGAAAAACATAAAAAGTAGTCAAATGTGTGCGCCCTTCACAAAACTATGATGGTTAAAGGCTTAACCCGAAACACCTTCAGTGTTTTTCATTATGGCCTTGCTAAATGCAACAGTTTCCAATAAAACTGAAATGAGAAGCCTGCTAAATACAATAAAAGCAAACAATCAATTTTTTTTGGATTCTGTAGTGCACCACCTACATGTACATGTATTCATACCAGCCTTAGCATTTTGCAGCTACCTTGCTGAATCCAATAAAATACAACATGTATTTGTTTGTACACTGTATGAGCCGCGCCAAATCCAACAAAATCCAAGTGAAATTTAACAAGACTGCTTCTTCGCTCCTAAATACAACAAAATCCAACAGATATATTGAGCTTCCACCCTGCTATTAAAATACGACAAAATCCAACAGGTATATTGAGCTTCATCCTGTTAAATACGACGAAATCCATTAGCTGCTCACTCTGCTAAATGCAACAATATAGTTTGTGTTGACTGCTTAATCCAACAAACTACAGCCTTTTACCATTGTTGGATTTTGTTGGACTTTTTAGTAGGGTTAGGGTTAATTTGTCAGAATTTGCATTGCTTTCATACAATTGTTTTACAGGTGGTAATTAATGTAGTGAATTTGTAGGTGAGATTTCTGTACTCGGTTTTTGATTTCAGAATGGTGTATCTGAAAGTAGCAACGTCCGACTTTACGAAGAAGATTCAGTTGCAGATATCCGGCATTGAACAGTGTAAGTGAAGTACAGTATACATGTATGTACATATTGAAATTAAAAGTTAACACAGGCATGCATCTTTTCTGCGGATCCGCGGATTTCCGCGTTTTTAAAAAATCCGACCGTGGAAAAAATCCGCGCTTTAGTTGGTGTCCAACCGTGCCGACTGCGGAATCGCGCACATCGTCTGGCTCCGTATTTTGTATACATACATTTACATAGAAAGGTGCAGGACACAGACTCCGTACACATTCTGTCGCGTACATGTATAGTCTTGCCGTTGTATGAACTAGTCGCTATAGCGCCTTCAATCGACTATAGACTGATTTTTCCGCATTTTTTTTCTCGCGTCAATGAATACAATACAATACATCGGAATACGGACACTATACCTACATGTACATGTACATGTACATGTTTGCATGATGTCGTAAGAGCTTCACGCTAGCGCTACGCGCTCGCATTTTCATTTTTCGCGTTTTTGGAAATTGAAGAGTTGCATGCCTGTTATAACACTGTGATGGGAAATTTTGTGAAATGAATTCACTTGTGTGAAAAAGGCATAAAAAAGGTTTTCCCACTTGTGTGAAAAGTTGTAAAAATGTTACCCACTTGTGTGAAAAGGTGTGAACATTTTTTCCCACTTGTGTGAAAAGGTGTGAAAATGTTTTCCCACTTGTGTGAAAAGGTGTAAAAATGTTTTCCCATCCACTTGTGTGAAAAGGCGATATTGCTGCAGTTCCCCTCTCCATACCTTCCCCACCCTACTGACACTATCAACCCCCCCCTCCCCCCCCAAAAAAAGCAAAGCTGTAGGCCATATCAAATACTAACTGTCACCACATCACAATAGGCCTCCATATTGTGGGACGGGCATGTGATAATATTGGCATGTACATGTACATGTATTTTGCATGCTGCCATTACGTTATATTTTCAATACGGTCTATAGATGAATCTGACCAAGCTTTTACGGCAGGATGAATGCGGCCATGATAGGGGGCCATCCGTACCTTCAAAGTAACATACGCTTTGAAACACTGCAAGCATTGATTGTATTCACCGGAGCTAGGGTTTGACAAATGGACAACAACAACAACAACAAAAAGACAGATTTGTCTATAGATGCGACGTAGCTCATTAAAAGGAGCAGAAAATCACCCCATTGCATTCAGAGTTAAAACAAAAACGACATTTCTTTCAATTTTTGAGATTGTAGCATTTTTACAAGAGAACAACCCAAACTTTTATACCGAACGCAGTGGTTTGTTGTGTTGTGCTATTAAGTCAAGTTTGCATGGTTGACTGATTTGAGCATTTTTTCATGATTTTTGCCCACATATCAAGAGATTATAGTGTGGAAAAGGACTGCAGCAAGACGAAATCTTACTATAATTCTAGGAATCTCTGTGTACATGTATGTATGAGTATGTATATACCGGCAATCGTGGACTAGGGTTAGGGCATAGACAAAGGGTCCACGTTTGACCGAACGTCCACGATTGAAAATCGTGTACAAAACATATGGGAGGCCTTCCGAAAAAGTTAGTATAACAAAAGATGAACAACGGGAGGTACAATGTACGTGATTGCCGGTATTTACACACTTGATCTCCGAGGACAAGAGAAGAAAGGAAACACAAAGAAACGTAGAGTCTTTTGTTGAAATCGGTCCGTGCTTATTCTATGGGGCTTGGTTATATTAACCCTAACCCCCTAGACCCTTTTTGCTAGGAACCATCCTCAATCCTCCAAAATCCTCCGATTACCCTGCCCCAAAAAATGCATTCATCCTCAATCCTCCAAAATCCTCTGCTTGAAACACCATTCATCCTTAATCCTCAAAAATCCTCTTTTTTGAAAAATACCATTCATCCTCAATCCTCAAAAATCATCCAAAACTGCAAGGAGGATTTTGGAGGATTGAGGTGGGTTAGGGTTTTAAAGGAACAATCGGAAACACAAAGCATTGTCCTCGGACGTATTGGGGAAGTACGACACTGTGTACGTGTGTGTGTATGTGTGTCTGTACGTACTACATGTACATGTATATATACATGTATATCTCTAAGGACAAGAGGACAAAGGAAACACAAAGAAACCTTTCAGTCCTCGAACGTCAAGTCTTTTGTTGAAATCGGTCCTCGGACATAGAAGTACGTGCTTAGTCTATGGGGGTTGGTTATATTAAAGGAACAATAGGAAACACAAAGCATTGTCCTCGCACGTATTGGGAAAGTACGACTAAGTGTCCGTAATTTGATTATCTCCAGAACCGGGCACTGTATGAAGTTGAAAATCGGACGGTATTTTGCTCAGGACCCAAGAATGTGCAGTGTCAAGTTTGAAGTTGTTTGAATGAGTGGTTCTCAAAAAAGCTGCAAAAAAAAGCAGCAATACCGGAGGCCTAGACCCGCAAACATGGCAGTATAGACCGCCACGCACTGCTGCACATTTTGAACGGGCACTACTGCACTGCACTGCACCGCACCGCCACAGGTATAGACCAATGGGGCGTGATCTAATATGCAAATTAGATGCATGCGCATCAGCGTTACAAAACCAGCTCTTCCCAACATGCCCAAGAAACTCATTTCCAAAGCTGTGATACACTAAGGCTGTTCGATATCCATTTATTTTGATACCGAAATATCGGCAGAAAAATATCGCGATATTCGATATTATCGTGATGACGTCACTTTTTCATTACCGGAAGAACGGAGGAATAAAAAAATACATGACGGAAGTCACCACGGCATCATGAGATCGGGGCCACCGCCGGGATCGGGCCCGGCGGGATTGAGCGGCAGGAACGGGGGGCCGGTTTGACAAAGCTTCCCTTCGCTCGTTGAGTATTTGGAGTTTTACGACATTTACCTTCAGTTTTCTACTTTATGGCACTCCAGAAAGACCAACGTTTGTTTCTATTTCAGCATTGTTGATTAGTAACACAGATGATAATACCATGGACGATCACATGCGAGCTGTCAACAAACGATCATGTCGTATATTTTGTGAAGACGACATGACATTGCACAATGTACAATGGATGCGCGGCACGTGTTTTAATCTTTTCTCAAGACGTGGCGCAGTTCGCTACACGTAACTACTGTAATGGTTGGACCCCCCCCCCCCCCCCCCCCCCTACTGAATTTTCACAGCAATATGAATTGTGTTCATATTTATGTGTTGTAAATACACCGTTTAGCAAGTTCACTTACATGCACTTCATTCACCATTGTCCGTATGCGAGCGAATGTTTACTGTATTAATGTACTGTTTCACGTAGCCTCGTCCAAAATCTTGCTGGATTTATCAATGCAAATTTCACTTATAAATTTGGCTGTTAGCTGCATAAATAAGGAAATTTATTGCTTTTGTTTAGAATATTATTTGCCTTTTAATTGTGGAAAATATATGCATATGTAATAAGGCTAATGCCAGTAAATATAGACAAATTATCTGTACGAGACTAATCGCGCGTAGCGCGGGTCATACAAATAGCTTGTTGTTGCTAGGATGATTCAGTCGCTGAGTAAACAAGCTGCTGTATTGTTCTAGGTGAGTGCGAGATCTTGCTGATAAATTGATTTGCCAATTACTCTGGATTTCTCGTATTATTTATTGTGTTATGAATTATTGAAGAACTTGAATGACAATCCAGGAAGCATTTATTTATTAAGTCGTGAACGTTTTACTCTATTAATTCCTTTTAATTACTGGTTTGCTCCGGTGAAATTACTCCGGTGAAATTACTCCGGTGAAATTACTCCGGTGACTGAGTTGACTTGCGTGAATCAATCCATTGTTTCAATTAATGTGTGTGTCTTTATTTAGGAAACATAATTGCATAATAAGTCGTAAACGTTTTACTTGTATTCATTCTTTTTAAGTACTGGTTTGCTCCGGTGAAATTACTCCGGTGAAATTACTCCGGTGACTGAGTTGACTTGCGTGAATCAATCCATTGTTTCAATTAATGTGTGTGTCTTTATTTAGGAAACATAATTGCATAATAAGTCGTAAACGTTTTACTTATATTCATTCTTTTTAAGTACTGGTTTGCTCCGGTGAAATTACTCCGGTGAAATTACTCCGGTGACTAAGTTGACTTGCGTGAATCAATCCATTGTTTCAATTAATGTGTGTGTCTTTATTTAGGAAACATAATTGCATAATAAGTCGTAAACGTTTTACTTATATTCATTCTTTTTAAGTACTGGTTTGCTCCGGTGAAATTACTCCGGTGAGATTACTCCGGTGAAATTACTCCGGTGAGATTACTCCGGTGGGTTTGCTCCGGTAAAATTACTCCGGTGAGATTACTCCGGTGAAATTACTCCGGTGACTAGATTGACTTGAGTGATTCAATCCATTGTTTTAATGAATGTTTGTGTCCTTATTTTAGAGACATAATTGCATAAAGTGTGTATGAATTATAATGATATATAATAAATAATATTTGACGATTGAGTCGCTGAGTAAACAAGCTGCTGTATTGTTCTAGGTACCACAGCCGACTCGCGACTCATTATACTCCGGGGACTCCGGCTGATTCGGCGGAGCCTCCTATAACTGGGGAAGTTTGGGAAATAGGCCTAACTGCGCTGAAGGGACTCACTTTAAGGGAACCAACCAGGGGCTGACGAAGTGGAGGCAGCGGAGCTGAAGACGTAAATCCAGCGGAGCTGACGAGGTAAATCCAGCGGAGCTGATGAGTAATATTCAGCAGAGCTGAAGACGTAAATCTAGCAGAGTTGACGAGTAATACTCAACGGAGCTGATTACGTAATATCCAGCCAGGGGCTGACGAGGTAAATCCAGCGGAGCTGATGAGTAATATTCAGCAGAGTTGAAGACGTAAATCCAGCGGAGTTGACGAGTAATACTCAACGGAGCTGATTACGTAATATCCAGCCAGGGGCTGACGAAGTAGAAGCAGCGGAGCTGATGAGTAATATTCGGCGGAGCCGACGAGGTAAATCCAGCGGAGCTGATGAGTAATATTCAGCAGAGCTGAAGACGTAAATCCAGCGGAGTTGACGAGTAATACTCAACGGAGCTGATTACGTAATATCCAGCCAGGGGCTGACGAAGTAGAAGCAGCGGAGCTGATGAGTAATATTCAGCGGAGCTGATTACGTAATATACAGACAGGGGCTATTATTTGAATTAGTGACGTCATAATTAATATAACGTTTCTCGCAGTGTGTGGCAGCAGCTAATTACCAAGACATTTATTAATTAACGGAATTATTCAAGTAAAGATGGAGTTTAGCATTGAGTTGAGTTGTATTAAAGAGTTCTAGAAATTCACTTGCTCTCTGGCTGTTTTCATTATTCGTCCTATCTGAGTATTAACTGCCCGGTTGTATATTTCAACCAAACGAACCCAGCGGTTCAACTTAAATTTATTTGTCGCGGTTTATGTAACCAACAACCCCCCTGCCCCACACAGGAGGCCAGCGCGCGACAAATTGGCGTCGTAGACAGGATAGGCAGTTATTGCGAGAGCAGATATGGACGAGATAGAAAGAAGCAGAAGTAGGCCGTCCCAAGATAATTTACAGAAGGGCAATCATGATGACTCTAAAGAGGAAGAAGCAATTCCGTGTCTAAATAGTCCAGAAATTAGAGTTCCACTTGAAGATGAACAAATCGACAGGAGAACCGAACAGAGACGTTCAACGCCGTTTCCGAGTAGCATGCAGGCACAACAAGGACAAGAAGGTGCCGCTGGAGGTATCGGACCTAAGATGAAGATGACTTATAATAGCCAGCGTGACGCAAAGGAGGCAGACAGGTACCAACACCAGTACTGGTTCAGTGAGTCGGACCCAGAGATTCATTTCAGAGCACAGCCCAGAAGGAACGAGGACTGTGGCATACAGACAGAAATAGCAGGTAACCATTGGCACTACACAGGGCCCCAAGGTGCGGCTATGAGTACACATGACCGTGGGTGGGGATCCGGTGATGCATTCCGGAGACAGCAGTGGAATACACCACCTAGAGAAGCTAGACCACCGACCTTGGGTTTGGGTCTTACTGGTAAGCGGGAAGTTACGCCAGACAAATTCGACGGGAGGATTCCGTGGAAGGATTATTTGAGACACTTCGAAGCCTGTAGGAACGTAAACCGTTGGTCGATGGAAGAAGCAGCATTTCAACTAGCAACTAGATTGCAGGGGCCTGCATTGAAGGTTCTGAGCAACTTTGTGTCTAGCGAGCACCCGACTTACTGGGAGTTGACAACAAGACTTGAGAAGAGATTTGGTCCAGGAGAACAGGCAGAAAATTTTCTCCTTGAACTACGGTTGCGGAGGAGAGGCGCCAGGGAAACACTGCAGGAGTTGGGCCAGGCAGTCAGAGAATTATCGGCATTGGCGTATCCAGAACTCCCTAGTGAGGTTCGTGAGCGGCTTGCAAAAGGCCATTTTGCGGATGCCATTGACGACCCTGAGATCAGAGCCGGTATTTTCCGGGCACGTCCAAAATCGTTGGATGAAGCGATTAGAGCGGCCTTAGATACCGAATCGTTCATAAAGGTTGAGAAGTCGAGAGAAAAGGGGAAGTCTTTTAAGTTTGCTCGCAGTATCACTGAAGTACAAGATGGCAGGTTAGCGAGTGAGTTAGCTGACGTCAAGACCACGCTGGCAAGCATCGTCAAGATAGTGGATCAGCTGAAACAAGAGTTCAGAGAGAACCAGCCGAAATGGACGGGGAATCCTTTCAACTCCAACATGCACCTCGATCCAAACAGTGTGAGGTGTTTTGCGTGCGGTGGCCCGGGGCATTTTGCACGTGACTGCCGCATTAAAAATGGACAAAACTGGGGAAACCAGGGAAACGGAAACAGGCGGACTCAGCGGACCGGGAGACCGCCAATGACAGGAAACGGTCCAGAGGTGTTTCCAAAGCAGAATCAGTAGTGCCAACTGTGCAGGCGAATTCTAGTGTAGCAGATAGCTATCGCACCAAGAGGGGACAACAGGGGATTTACGTAAATGGAGTAATCCATGGGTTGGAAATAAAGTTTCTTCTGGATACCGGTTCTACTCAGACCGTGCTATCGAATACCTCATTTCTGCAATTACCGAAAAACCGGCGACCAGAACTTGATTCAATGGAGACTTCCGTCAGACAAGTCGATGGCACGCCCATCAAGACATGGGGGCACGCGGTAATGAGCCTCCAAATTGGGAAGAAGATTCAAGCTTTGGATGTAACAGTGGCAGAAATAAGGGGAGAAGGGATTTTGGGTATGGATTTCCTTCTAGCAACCGGAGGAACCTTGGATTTTGACCGGCTTAAGCTGAAAATTGGGGGTGAGCAGATACCTTGTAGAGACAACGAAGACTTACTTTTCTGTGCAAGAGTACAAGTTTCTCAGACGATATGTATACCTGCGGGCCACGAGGCGGTGGTCCCTGTGGAAATCACGAGACCGACCAATATTGATGGATTTGCCATAATTGAGCCGTCGGAAAGGGAGCAACTGGGAAAGAGAGGACTTATGTTGGCCAGAACGTTGGTATGTACGGATCAAGAAATAATTCCAGCTCGACTTATTAACATCGGCCAGAATGACCAAGTGCTTAAAGCGGGTACGGTTGCAGGAATTATTTCCTCTGTCGAAGTAGAAACGTCTGCAGAGAGTGCGACAGAAGTCAGGGCGTTACAAGCAAGTGAAGCTATAGGGAGCAAGGCGGCAGTGCCTGAGCACTTGAAAGACATTTACGCGAGAAGTATAGAAGGCTTAGGGGAGCAATATCACCCAGAAGTGGGTAAAATGTTGACTGAATTCCAGGATGTATTTTCAAGAGGGGACGATGACCTTGGTCGCACCGGCTTGGTGAAGCATCCTATAAATACAGGGAATACAGCACCATTGCGACAGCCTCCCCGCAGAGCTCCAATCGGTCAGCAGGGAGAAATCGATCAACAGGTAAAAGACATGCTTAGCAGAGGCATCATAGAGCCCTCTTTCAGCCCATGGGCGTCACCGGTTGTTCTGGTCAAAAAGAAGGATGGTTCGAAACGCTTTTGCATAGATTATCGACGATTGAACGCTGTTACAATAAAAGACGCCTATCTCATTCCAAGGATCGAAGAATCCCTTGATGCACTCAGTGGTTCAAAATGGTTTTCCACGCTCGATTTAGCATCAGGATATTGGCAGGTGGAGTTAGAAGATGCGGCTAAAGAAAAATCAGCTTTTACAGTGAGAGGGGGGTTGTACGCGTGGAACGTCATGCCATTTGGTCTTGCAAATGCACCATCAACATTCGAGAGGCTTATGGAACGTGTTATGACAGGACTTCAGTGGGACATTTTACTTGTCTATTTGGATGATATCATTGTCTATGGGAAAACTGAGGAAGAGGCTACCAGTCGCCTAAAGGTGGTTCTGCAACGACTCAGAGAAGCAAGACTTAAGTTGAAACCAAAGAAGTGTAACTTGTACCAGCGTAAAGTGTTGTATCTCGGCTATGTCGTTTCGGAGGAAGGCATACACACAGATCCAGAAAAGATAAGGGTAGTGAAGGAGTGGCCACGCCCCGAAGACGTAACTCAGGTCCGAAGCTTCTTAGGATTGGCGTCATACTACCGGAGGTTCATTCGGGGTTTCGCCGATATTGCCCGACCTCTTCACAGGCTAACGGAGAAAAAGCAAACATTTGAATGGACTGCTGACTGTGAAGAAGCGTTCCTTAATCTGAAGGAGCGCTTGATGGGGTCACCAATTCTTGCATATCCCGATCCGAAACTTGATTTTGTTTTGGACACAGATGCTAGCAACGTTGCTACCGGGGCAGTATTGTCACAGGTGCAGGGAGGACAAGAGGTGGTGGTCGCCTACGCTAGCAAATGTCTAAGTTCCCAAGAACGAAACTACTGCGTAACAAGAAGAGAACTACTGGCAGTTGTCTTGTACCTCAAACATTTTCGACATTATCTCTATGGTAAGAGAGTGTTACTAAGGACAGACCATGGTTCTCTGAGGTGGTTGACAAATTTTAGAGACCCTGAGGGTCAACTTGCAAGATGGATGGAAGTCATTGGGCAATACAACATAACTATAGAACACAGACCGGGACGCCAACATGGCAATGCCGATGGCCTGTCCAGACACCCATGCAAACAATGTGGTCGGCGGGAAGGGACGGAGACCACATCGATGGAAAAGCAGAAGTCCTACAGGTTTGTTGAACCAGGAGACGGAGGCCAGGAACCAAGGCAGTCACTCTCCGGAGAAAGGAGCTTTTATGAGGGCTGTGACTTGGCAGAACGAGATTGGCTGTACGGACATGCGGCAAGGACAATTAGAGGACCTAACTATTGCCAAAATTCTATTGGCTAAAGAAGCAGGTAACAAGCGTCCGGAGTGGCATTCAGTATCGGCATCTTCACCTGCTCTGAAGACTTATTGGGCACAGTGGGAGCAATTGGAGATACACAGTGGAGTGCTTTGTAAGCGATGGGAGTCACATAATGGTCAGCAGAGCACGATGAAGGTAGTTTTACCAAGTAAGCTCAGGAGGGAAATCTTGAATGAATTGCATGGTTCCAAGTCTGCAGGACATATGGGAGTGCGGAAAACACTTGGCAAAGTAAAATCAAGGTACTACTGGGTTGGTATGGCAGCTGATGTTCGTTCGTTTGTTCGACAATGTGACAAGTGTGCACGTCGAAAACCACCGCCGAAGAAAAATAGGGCCCCTTTGCAACAGTACCAAGTGGGGGCTCCGTTGGAACGAGTGGCTATGGATGTTTTAGGACCTCTGCCTGAAACAGACAAGGGTAATCAGTACATACTAGTCATTGGTGACTATTTCACCAAATGGATGGAGGCGTTCGCTATACCAGATCAGAAGGCAGACACTGTGGCAAAGATTTTTGTAGAAGAATTTGTTTGCCGTTTTGGTGTTCCCCAGGAGCTTCATACTGACCAAGGGAGAAACTTTGAAGCTGAATTGATGCAAAGGATATGTAAATGGCTTGGGATAAGAAAGACGAGAACGACAGGCTATAATCCAAAATCAGATGGAATGGTTGAGAGATTCAACCGAACACTCACAAACATAGTTTCTACACTGATTGATCCTGTAAGGAGACATCAGGATTGGGATGACCAACTCCCGTATGCGACTTTAGCTTATCGTTCGTCAGTACAAGAGTCCACAGGCGAGACACCAAATATGATGATGCTTGGGCGTGACCCCACCCTCCCAGTTGATGTAGTGGCAGAGAAGGTTTGGACTGAAGATGACTTAGAGGAAGGCGATTACGCCGAGAAACTGCGGATGAGAATGCAGATAGCTCACGAGACCGCTAGAGAGAACCTCAAGAGAACTGCTGTTAGGCAGAAGAAAAACTATGACCGCAGAGCCCATAAAAGCGAAATTCGGGAGGGGGCATTAGTATGGCTCCACAACCCAAGGCGGAAGCGAGGGCTGTCTCCCAAGCTTAGCCTACCATGGGAAGGGCCATTTCTTGTAATTAAACAGTTATCTGATGTTGTTTTTAGGATACAAGACAAGCCACGACGGAAGATGTTGGTTGTACACGTTGATCGCCTAAAACCATGCGAGCTTCAAGAGGCGGACAGTAAAACTAAACCACAGGGGAGAGAGAGTAACAGTCAAAGTAACAAGTCTTACGAGCAACTTGCGATGAGAAGGAACCCACAGAGACGATGCGGAATTCCCTCACGTTATCTGTAGCTAGAAGTATTAACCTGGTAGTTTCGTTAGCATTGAAATGATTTTGCACATTTTGGGTAATGATGGATCTTCTGTTCTTCGTTCTAGAAACCAACTATGGGGCCAATCTACCGATGTAGGGAATGCGGGCAAACCTTCTTCAGGAGGTGGAACTTGCAACGACATATCGAAACACATAGGCAGGAACGAGAACGGTACAAGTGCCCACAGTGCCCAACAGCCTATGTCAGGTTTGAGGACCTACAACTACACACCAGACGACAACACCTCGGCAGAGAAGAGAAGACAGAGACGAAGCGAGATAAGACGGGGACAAATGGAGAGAAAGAGGAGAAGAGGCGAGAGGGATTGGAGTCCAGGAGAGATAAGGGGAAGGCTGAGACAGATGGAAGGAGGGAGAGGAGGGGAAACGAGGCAGAGACAAGGGCGGATAAGCGAAAGAAGGAGACGGATGGGGAGAAGGTGGTGAGGAAGCGGAAGGAAGGGGAGTTAAAAGATAAAAGGGAGGAGGCAGATGAAAACCATGCAGAGAGGAGGAGAAGTGAGAAAACAATCAAAGGAACGGAGAAACGGGAAATGGAGGGTGAAGGTCGAGAGAAGAGGAGGAGAAAGGACTTTGAAGTCAGGAAAACAGCAGAGTCATCGAAAACAGAATCATGGGATCCGGAGGAGCAGAAACTGAAAGACGGGGAGGCGAATTCGAAGACGTTTGTGGAGACACAGAACGGGGAGGAGTTTCTTGCTGAAACAGATATGACCACTAGCGAAGTTGATGAAGAGCAAGCTTACGAGGCAAGTGTTTCACTCCTGGACGGGGAGTCTGATCTGTTTGGGCAGACTCCCAGCCAGCGAGGTTTGGGAACTGCAGGAAAACGAATGAGCCCGCCACCGAACAGTCCGACATTGTCTATGTATTCTTCCACCAGTTCAGAAATGACATCGTCATCATCTTCATCATCATCAACAGCATCGGCCTCATCAAACATCGTCCCCACCAGCAGCCATGCCGAGCAGCACCTTGTAGATATCAGAACCCTCCTTGGTGGAAGGTTAAGAACAGTAATAGAAAGGAGGACGACATATTCGTATGAAAAAGGGAAGAAAGTGAAGAAGGAGGTGGTGGAGAGGGAGTATATTCTGACGGAAGAATAAATACGTAACTAATGTACGGGCACGATTAGGACATTGTTCTGTAAGGTTTTTGTTTACATTACACTAGGTTTAATTTTAAAAATGGCAAATGATTTTTATATTGTTGCGGACACAACTGTTAAGGATGAAAACTTTATTATTGCGGACACACCTGTTTATGATGTATAAATCATATTGTTATCTTTGTGGATATTTCTTGTTTATTGTTGCGGACACAACTGTTTATGATGAAAAATGTATTATTGCGGACACACCTGTTTATGATGTATAAATCATATTGTTATCTTTGTGGATATTTCTTGTTTATTGTTGCGGACACAACTGTTTATGATGAAAAATGTATTATTGCGGACACACCTGTTTATGATGTATAAATCATATTGTTATCTTTGCGGATATTTTTTTTTTGTTTATTATTGCGGACACATCCACTCGAGTTGATATTGTCTAAACTTGTTATGGTTGCCGAAACTACTGAATTCAACGTTGTTAATATGTATCTTCGTCAAGTAATTCTTTTGTTTATTTACAGGAGAACGCTGGGGACAGCGTTGGTCTCGGGAGGGGGTAGTGTAATGGTTGGACCCCCCCCCCCCCCCCCCCTACTGAATTTTCACAGCAATATGAATTGTGTTCATATTTATGTGTTGTAAATACACCGTTTAGCAAGTTCACTTACATGCACTTCATTCACCATTGTCCGTATGCGAGCGAATGTTTACTGTATTAATGTACTGTTTCACGTAGCCTCGTCCAAAATCTTGCTGGATTTATCAATGCAAATTTCACTTATAAATTTGGCTGTTAGCTGCATAAATAAGGAAATTTATTGCTTTTGTTTAGAATATTATTTGCCTTTTAATTGTGGAAAATATATGCATATGTAATAAGGCTAATGCCAGTAAATATAGACAAATTATCTGTACGAGACTAATCGCGCGTAGCGCGGGTCATACAAATAGCTTGTTGTTGCTAGGATGATTCAGTCGCTGAGTAAACAAGCTGCTGTATTGTTCTAGGTGAGTGCGAGATCTTGCTGATAAATTGATTTGCCAATTACTCTGGATTTCTCGTATTATTTATTGTGTTATGAATTATTGAAGAACTTGAATGACAATCCAGGAAGCATTTATTTATTAAGTCGTGAACGTTTTACTCTATTAATTCCTTTTAATTACTGGTTTGCTCCGGTGAAATTACTCCGGTGAAATTACTCCGGTGACTGAGTTGACTTGCGTGAATCAATCCATTGTTTCAATTAATGTGTGTGTCTTTATTTAGGAAACATAATTGCATAATAAGTCGTAAACGTTTTACTTATATTCATTCTTTTTAAGTACTGGTTTGCTCCGGTGAAATTACTCCGGTGAAATTACTCCGGTGACTGAGTTGACTTGCGTGAATCAATCCATTGTTTCAATTAATGTGTGTGTCTTTATTTAGGAAACATAATTGCATAATAAGTTGTAAACGTTTTACTTATATTCATTCTTTTTAAGTACTGGTTTGCTCCGGTGAAATTACTCCGGTGAAATTACTCCGGTGACTGAGTTGACTTGCGTGAATCAATCCATTGTTTCAATTAATGTGTGTGTCTTTATTTAGGAAACATAATTGCATAATAAGTCGTAAACGTTTTACTTATATTCATTCTTTTTAAGTACTGGTTTGCTCCGGTGAAATTACTCCAGTGAAATTACTCCGGTGACTAAGTTGACTTGCGTGAATCAATCCATTGTTTCAATTAATGTGTGTGTCTTTATTTAGGAAACATAATTGCATAATAAGTCGTAAACGTTTTACTTATATTCATTCTTTTTAAGTACTGGTTTGCTCCGGTGAAATTACTCCGGTGAAATTACTCCGGTGACTAAGTTGACTTGCGTGAATCAATCCATTGTTTCAATGAATGTGTGTGTCTTTATTGAAGAAACATAATTGCATAATAAGTCATAGACGTTTTACTTATATTAATTCTCTTTAATTACTGGGTTACCCCGGTAAGATTACTCCGGTGAGATTACTCCGGTGAGATTACTCCGGTGAAATTACTCCGGTGAGATTACTCCGGTGGGTTTGCTCCGGTAAAATTACTCCGGTGAGATTACTCCGGTGAAATTACTCCGGTGACTAGATTGACTTGAGTGATTCAATCCATTGTTTTAATGAATGTTTGTGTCCTTATTTTAGAGACATAATTGCATAAAGTGTGTATGAATTATAATGATATATAATAAATAATATTTGACGATTGAGTCGCTGAGTAAACAAGCTGCTGTATTGTTCTAGGTACCACAGCCGACTCGCGACTCATTATACTCCGGGGACTCCGGCTGATTCGGCGGAGCCTCCTATAACTGGGGAAGTTTGGGAAATAGGCCTAACTGCGCTGAAGGGACTCACTTTAAGGGAACCAACCAGGGGCTGACGAAGTGGAGGCAGCGGAGCTGAAGACGTAAATCCAGCGGAGCTGACGAGGTAAATCCAGCGGAGCTGATGAGTAATATTCAGCAGAGCTGAAGACGTAAATCTAGCAGAGTTGACGAGTAATACTCAACGGAGCTGATTACGTAATATCCAGCCAGGGGCTGACGAGGTAAATCCAGCGGAGCTGATGAGTAATATTCAGCAGAGTTGAAGACGTAAATCCAGCGGAGTTGACGAGTAATACTCAACGGAGCTGATTACGTAATATCCAGCCAGGGGCTGACGAAGTAGAAGCAGCGGAGCTGATGAGTAATATTCGGCGGAGCTGACGAGGTAAATCCAGCGGAGCTGATGAGTAATATTCAGCAGAGCTGAAGACGTAAATCCAGCGGAGTTGACGAGTAATACTCAACGGAGCTGATTACGTAATATCCAGCCAGGGGCTGACGAAGTAGAAGCAGCGGAGCTGATGAGTAATATTCAGCGGAGCTGATTACGTAATATACAGACAGGGGCTATTATTTGAATTAGTGACGTCATAATTAATATAACGTTTCTCGCAGTGTGTGGCAGCAGCTAATTACCAAGACATTTATTAATTAACGGAATTATTCAAGTAAAGATGGAGTTTAGCATTGAGTTGAGTTGTATTAAAGAGTTCTAGAAATTCACTTGCTCTCTGGCTGTTTTCATTATTCGTCCTATCTGAGTATTAACTGCCCGGTTGTATATTTCAACCAAACGAACCCAGCGGTTCAACTTAAATTTATTTGTCGCGGTTTATGTAACCAACAACCCCC
Source organism: Hippasteria phrygiana (assembly GCA_037893225.1). Taxonomy (NCBI): domain Eukaryota; kingdom Metazoa; phylum Echinodermata; class Asteroidea; order Valvatida; family Goniasteridae; genus Hippasteria; species Hippasteria phrygiana. The sequence continues at coordinate 733,993 of JAZGUH010000658.1, read as the reverse complement.
CTGCCCCACACAGGAGGCCAGCGCGCGACACTACACCTAAACTGGGTGTGCCTTGTACACTGGGGAAAGACGGTGGCATTCAGTGCGGTTGCCTGACTTGACCAAGGCTAGCAACAAAGCAACGCGCACGCGCAGATGCGCTACAGGGGTTGACCTTATTGCAAACAATTGCCATACCCCTCGATCTCAAGATGAGTTCGCAAGCGTGTAGGTACGTACACTGTACACTGGGAATAAGACGTTGTTTGCACTTGACAACGTACGGCGCGGAGAGTAAATCGCTCGGAAGGTAAATCGCGCGGAGAGGAGATGTCATAGCGGGGTTTAGAAAACGGTCAAAGAAAGACACATTTCGTGCATGTATGTATTTTTGTATTCCTCCATTGTACATCATGATACATTATATACTATTCTACCGTCCAATAATTGGAAATAACTGGAATTTCGAGCAAAGTAAACTGGACAAATCCACACGTAATGCGGCCAAAAGGAACATATATCGCGATATTCTTCGGTATATCGAATTCCCCGATATTCCGTTTTTTTTTAAAGGGGCCGATACGATTTTCGATATGAAAAAAATATCGAAATATCGGGAAATATCGTCATATCGAACAGGCTTATGATACACATGTAGCATGGAAACATACACCCATGGCTCTTTTTCGAACAGGCACATTTTGAACGGGCACTGCACTAGCACACCAAATAAAAGCTTCATACATGTACCTGACTACATGTACATGTACATGATGTACAATGTACCTGTACTTTCAGGAAATGCCATTATAGCAGTTTTCAGATTTTCCTGCATTCTACCCGTGTGGTGTGTAAAAAAACAGAAACGGAAATACATTTTGAAAAATAAATAAGGGGGTTTGTTTATTTGAATCTACAGGTGACTATGCTCCAATTGACGGTGATGACTGGTCCATTAACCATCCCCAAGACTGCCTACGTAATCCCTACGCTGATAAAGTCATGGCTAATCCCATGGAGATCCTAACCCCAAAAGGTTGGTTGGTTTCTTTGCTGCTCTCTGCTCCTGCAGAACAAGTATCGCACCGTTGAAAGTACAGCTTTCTGCATTACATTTAATGATCAAAGAAAGACTGCAAGTTATTTTAAGCTCAGTTTTAAGTGTACATACATTTTACAACATTTGCTTTTGCTTAGTATTTTACAGCGTGTTAACACTGACCTGTTTAACCCCTTGCGTACGGATGACGCCAAATGGCGCAAACAAAACCCGTGGCACCAGGCCGGATGACGCCATTTGCCGCTATTTGTGCAGTTTCAATCCATTGTTGGATTATTGTGTATGTTACCCTTGACTGCACAAGCACATTGCGTCCGTTTCGCTTGGCTGCCAGAGCCGGCGCGACACCACGGCGCCTCCTGTAAGTAACCGTACTCATCAAGGGGTTAAAGTTTTGTGTGCGTACATGTAGATGCTGGGAAAACAGAGAGAGAGAGTGAGAACAAAAAATTCTGTTGTAGTAAGGTTCCCTGACCCTACTTTATACAAAACGGAGCAATTTATAGTCGGGGAATTATCAGGTCGGGGAAGTAGACTGTTTGCAATGATTGTCAGCCGACAATCGTTAGAAAACGATATAAATTTTCACTTTTCTTGAAAACGACAGCACACCAGGTGCCATCATTTCACAGGATGCTTGAGACTGCTATTTACTTACAGTCTAGTACATGTATGAAAATTCAAATATCTTTTTGCCGGTTCGAATATTTGAAAAAAATTATAATATACATGTATCCACGAGATGCGACTCTGCTATTTTAATAGAAAAGTTACGGCGCTTAGCAGTGTCAAATGCCGCACTTTTTGTTAACTAACTTTTTGAGGACAGAAGTTTATTGTTCCCATCCGTAAAACCCTTAACACTTATAAAATAATTACTGCAAGAACGCAGGCTGGAGTTTGGTTTCTTGTTATCAGAATATACGTACATTGTACCCGTAATGATATTGATACAACAGGCGTATGCAAAAAAAAATGTCGGTCGGGCGGTCCATAATATCTATCGCCGCACGTAAAACACCAGTGCGCTTTGCGTGCAACTTTTTACAGTTACAGCTGACGTGTGAAAAACTTGATCGTCGAGTATCGCATAATCAAGTATTCGGTCAAACCCAGTTTCGAATATTCAAATACCAAATTATTTGAAAATGAACAGCCCTAGTCAGAGCCTGGATATAGCAGGTTTAACCTCTTAACCCCTTGAACCCGGGCATACCGGGCATTTCATGAGGGCACCAGGGCACCAGGCCGGGTTATGCAGCCAAGCAAAACGGAATCAAGAGGCTTATGCAGCCAAGCATAACGTACACAATACCCCAATAATGGATTGAAAATGCAGAAATTGGCACATAGACGTCAACCGGCCAGGTGGCAATTTTCAATCTGCACGTATTTGTGTCAACCGTACGCAAGGGGTTATATACGGATGATGGCCATAGCCCCGTATTGAAAAGGACCACCTGGCCAGTTGTCTATACGCGCATCCCTGCGCATACTCAATACATTCATGTTTCAACTGTGTTCTTGAATGGGAGTGTAATGAATAGATGGAGGTTTTTCAAACAAAGTTTTTATTCATACGAAAGGGAGGCTCCAAGTGCGATGAATGTGACAACTCTATTCAGTGTGGTTCCTTTTGTTTGCGTTTACGCTTGGCTGTACAGCCCTGTTTTTGGCATACCAGCCCCCATCAATAACAGCTGGACACAAGGGGTTAATAGAAAGTTTGCATTCATTTATAATTATGATAGTATTAGTAACCCTAACCCTCCTCAATCCTCATGGTGGTTTTGGAGGATTTTGGAGGATTGAGGATGAATGGTGATTGAAGCACGGGAGGATTTTGGAGGATTGAGGATGGTTCCTAGCAATAAGGGCCTGGGGGGGGGGGGGGGGGGATAGGGGTAATGTATATGTACCATTCACTTGATGGCACTTTGGTTTAGTGCATGTACAACTAAGGCTGTTCGATATCCATTTATTTTGATACCGAAATATCGGCAGAAAAATATCGCGATATTCGATATTATCGTGATGACGTCACTTTTTCATTACCGGAAGAACGGAGGAATACAAAAACTACATGACGGAAGTCACCACGGCATCATGAGATCGGGGCCACCGGGATTGAGGGAGCGGCAGGATAGAACGGGGGCCGGTTTGACAAAGCTTCCCTTCGTTCGTTGAGTATTTGGAGTTTTACGACATTTACCTTCAGTTGGCTACTTTATGGCACTCCAGAAAGACTAGCGTTTGTCTCTATTTTAGCATTGTTGATTAGTAACACAGATGATAATACCATGGACGATCACATGCGAGCTGTCAACAAACGATCGTGTCGTATATTTTGTGAAGACGACATGACATTGCACAATGTACAATGGTGCGCAGCACGTGTTTTAATCTTTTCTCAAGACGCAGTTCGCTACACGTATAAACTACACATACGTGTGCCTTGTACACTGGGGAAAGACGGTGGCATTCAGTGCGGTTGCTTGCACTTGACCAAGGCTAGCAACAAAGCAACGCGCAGATGCGCTACAGGGGTTGACCTTATTGCAAACAATTGCCATACCCCTCGATCTCAGTATGAGTTCGCAAGCGTGTGGGTACGTACGTACATTGTACACTGGGAATAAGACGTTGTTTGCACTTGCCAACGTACGGCGCGGAGGGTAAATCGCGCGGAGCGGAGATGTCATGTCGGGGTTTAGAAAACGTTTAGTGCATGTATGTATTTTTTTATTCCTCCATGGTACATCATGATATATTATATACTATTCTACCTTCCAAAAATTGGAAATAACTGGAATTTCGAGCAAAGTAAACTGGACAAATCCACACGTAATGCGGCCAAAAGGAACATAGGACCTATATCGCGATATTCTTCGGTATATCGAATTCGCCGATATTCCGGTTATTTTTAAAGGGGCCGATACGGTTTTCGATATGAAAAAAATATCGAAATATCGGGAAATATCGTCATATCGAACAGGCTTATGTACAACTAAAGATTAAATTTTCAATTTCAAATGAAAATAGTGTTTTTGCAGGTGTAGTTAATCACATGACAGTTTAAAATATATGTATTTTTCTAGCAAAATCTGTAAAAAACTATTTAAACTGAAAACAACAAGCTCCTGTGCATAGTCATAATATGTGACAAATCAATTTTTTGGGGGGTGGAAGTTTCCATGATTTAGCAGTCTGGCAGGGCAACAGCAACCAATATAAATCTGTGGGTTTCATTTTCTTTTTGATCATCAGCGCCCTAGTTGAAATTATAAGCCTCTTCATAAACCAAATTTCACCATTGCACCCAGCCATTTTAACCAAAGGACAGGATGTTGAAATATCCAAAAAGGATATTTTCACAGGATGTGATTTGTTCTTTTGCTGAAGAGCTTTACAAATATGTGACCTGTTACCACAAAATGGGCGTGAAGTAGAAAAATTTGAAAAATCAAGATCATGGAATTTCCTGAAAGTTAGGGGTGTGCATTTTGTACATGTACAGGTAATACAGGAATCGGGTACCCAATTGAAAAAAGCACGGGTACCCGTGTACCTGTTGAAGAAAGCCAATCCCAAAAATATATCTCGGAAATTGCTGTTCATTTTTTTTCATAAAGCTCCACATGTTAATACTACCGGTACAATATCGGTGCATCAGTGCTGCAAGATGTGAAACAGTGAGCTCTATACAAGTAGCTTTACGGTGTAAATTGAATTTTTGCAGGCGTCATAAACGTTAATCTGTTTTGTTTTTCCATGTTGAAAATTTCCCACAAATGACATTCAAAAACTTTCTTTTTCATTGTCTGAGAAATTACTAAGTAATGTTAATTCGATATGGGTACTGGATTCCATAATCTGGAACCGGTTCCTGACATTCTCAGGTACCTGGTTCGGATGCACATCCCTACTGAAAGTAAAGGTTAAAAGCTTTAACCCTCCCTCTCCAGGTGCCAAATTGGAGCCAACTACCCTATCAGTTTGGTTTATTCACAAAGTGGTTATGCTGCACTCGCATAGTTTAAGCCGTTGCCAAGATCGGGTCTTTTGTGGCTACGGCTTCGAATTTGGCCATTGACAGGCTACGGTGAAGAGCCGTAGCCATTGATAATGATGTCTGTGAGATAGTCTTACATCGGGATGCTACTACATGTACATGTAGGTGTGTTGCCAAAATACTGTACAAACGCTATGACAACACGAACCATTCAAATTGTCTCTTAACGGGGTTTTCTATCAGATGTGCCCCAGAAATATATGTGCACAAGAAGTATTTTTATTACTGGTTTATTAAAACTGTCATAGCAGCCCGAAGGCTGAATTAAAAACAGTTATTACAGACAATGGAGTTAAAACGTTATAAAAAATAAACAAACATAAAATTATAAAAAATACAAACATCAAAAAATATATATGATTGCACTTAACACACACACACAAGAAAACAATAAACATAAACTAACAAAATTACTTGGAAATGAGCGGTGGGGATAGGGTGGATAAATTCACAAGTCTAGCAAAGTATGGGACCGGGCTATTGCTGAAACGCTTAGTTTTTGATGAAAATTCTTGAAGTATTCTGTTGGATCTGAGATTCATTGTATGAGTATTTTTTGATTTAATAAACCATTCATTAAACATGTTGGTATTAAATGCCTTTAATGCAAATGTAGTACATAGATTAATTCTTCTGTTAGCTAGTGTTTCTAGTCCAAGAGCAGTTAATGCATGGTCATATTGAATGTACAATGGGCCAAGTATAATACGGCAAACTCTTTTTTGGATCGACTCTAAATTGTCAGTTTGGCTGCAAGTAAGACCTGAATGCCATAAAGGGGATGCATATTCTAATACAGGTCTTATATAACCCTTGTACACACTGGCAAGTTCAGCATGAGTTAAACCGGTTTTTTTCAATTTCCTGAGCATAAACAGTTTTCTGTTAACTTTATTAGTCATATCAGCTAGGTGATTATCCCATTTTAGATTATGTTGTAGGGTAACACCTAATAACTTGACACAATGAACTTGTTTAAGTGGAGCATTCGATATCAACAATTGCACATTAGGAGGGTCCCTTCTGCCCAAATAAATTTGCATTGTTTGACATTTGGATGGATTAAGGGAAAGCCCATTCATCGCAGCCCAATCACTAAGATCATTAAGGTCCTCTTGAATCATACTTATACTATTAATATGCCTATTTTCGCAGAGTGTAAGGTCGTCGACATATTTCCAACACCTGCTCTGAGCATTATCTGCTGCATTGTTAATACAGGCTAAGAAAATCACAGGCCCAAGTTTAGTACCCTGAGGAACACCACCAGTTAGTGTTTGCCACTCTGAGAAGGTTTGTTTGTATTTAACCCTTTGTTGACGTTCTGTCAAGAAATTGGCAATCCACTGAACAATAATGGGGGGCACATCCATTTTTAACAAGTTTTTGATAGCTATTTCATGGTTTACCATATCGAATGCTTTTGTGAAATCTGTAAGTACAAGGGTACTAATGTTATTGGAAACATTAGCCCCAGAGACTAATTTATGGTAAACATCTACAAGACAGTGCGTGGTTGAAATACCTCTTTGATTACCAAATTGCCTTTTGTCTATGTGAGGCCCTATGTAATTCATGACCCATTTACAAATAAAACCTTCAGCTATCTTGGCCAATAATGGGGTAAGAGAGATAGGCCGAAGCTTGTTCAATGTTGGCGGCATTTGCTTAGGGATTGGGACAACATTTGCTCGTTTCCACTGAATCGGAACTATGCCTTTAAAAAAACACTTGTTCAGGATATCGGTTAACGGGGTGCTTAACTCATAAGCAAATTCCTTGATAATCTTGGCAGACAAGTCATCAGGTCCCCCTGATTTTGAAACAGAAATTTTCTTAAGAACATTGAAAACTTCCCAGGGTTGTATTTGAGGTGATGGCACATGGGATGGCAAGTAGGCTGGCAATTTTTTAACATTAAGTGGTTCATGTGTTTGTGAAAAATTAGCCAAATGATTATTAATTGCATTAGCAATTGATTTGTGATCACATGGATCAATATCCTGAATTTGAATAGTCACTTCACGTTTTTTAATGTTAGCCAGATTACGTACCTCCTTGTGCCACCTACCCGGGTCCAACTTTTGAAGTTTACGAATTCTACCCGCATAAAAATATTTTTTGGCAGCATCAATTTCCCTTATTACTCTGTTTCTGATGACACAAAAATGTTGTCTATTGCCTTCAGCAAATGCCCTCTGCCTTTGAGTGATAAGTGTTTTTAGTCGATCCGTCATCCATGGTTTGTCCATATTGTGACGTTTGATGGTTTTAAGTGGGAAATGTTCCACGATAGCCTGATCAACCAGTTTATAGAAGGAATCAACTTTGGCTTGACAACAACTGGTATTAATGACATCATCCCAACTTTGTAATTGTATCCATCTTCCAAAAGATCTAATGCTAGAGTCTTTCATTGGTCGAATTAATCTAGTAGTCACTTTGTTGGTAGTAGTAAAACATTTAGGTGCCCAGGTGACACAATTATGATCACTTCTACCTATAGGGGATGACACAATTGGGCTATTGTATTGGTCGGCAAAATTGGTGATGATTAGATCAAGAACAGCATCATGTCTGGTCGGTTGCTTAATAATTTGTTCAAGATTATTACCATTACAAATGGGTCTAATATCAACTTGATTAAAGTCACCTAGTAAGACTATGCCAATACTTGGCTTACGTGTCCAAAGGAGGTCCACGGCATTAATGATGTGATGACATAGAAGGTCTTCATAGGGCGAGTCAGGAGGACTGTAAGCCGCAAAAACTGCAATGGATGGTACACATCTCGGGAATTTAGGATGATTCAGCATAATCCATTCACCTTCGATTTCAGGTGGGACAACAATATCAGTAATGACAGTAGCTTGTATGTGATCCTTCACGTACATCAACACACCACCACCACTCCTATTAGTTCTGCATTTGCTGAATATATTATAACCATCTATAGAATATTGGTCGGGAGAGGTGTTGGGTGTAATCCATGATTCGGTAATTACTGCAACGTCTGCTCGTTCACTGGCGAATTTTAATTCCACTTCATCAAGTTTATTTAGTACTGAACATGCGTTGGTCAATAAAAAACGGGGAAGGGCAGTGAAGTGGATTCGGGTAGGCCTACACGATGACAGGCTTGGTTCCCTGGGGAGCTGTCTAAGTTCCGATGGCAAACCAGATGATCTTGGATGTTTCATAGCATGTCTGTTGCCAATAACAACTTGAATGGGGCACCCGGGGTTCCTCTCGTCTGTTGAATATGCTGAAGTAGAACATAAATTGCGTTTTCCGGCACGCCTGCCTCTGAATCGCAGTAGGTTGTTTAGTTTAAGTACCAGCAATTGTTCTGGTTCAAGGTGATATGATCTGCGTAAGTTGAGAAGTTTATCTCGGCTGTAGCTTATAACTGGAGCAACACTAATACTGCTGTCTATGTTCGAAGTCTGGTTAGCCGGGATGTGATTAACGTACTTGGCATATGTAACGTTTAGGCCTGCAACTCCATCCGGGCCTGGATTTAGAGAAATGTCCATAAATCTGGTGATGTCCATTGGGGGATCACTGCCAGGTACAAATATACAAGTCATCCCACGTTTGGTCCATTTCACCAGTGGAGTTCGAGACGAATTTCGTGGGCAAGATGGCTTCGAGAAAAATACATTGACTGTTAGTGTTATAACAGGCCAGTTGATCGGCAATGCAAGGTATGCCGAATTTGATCGAATTGAGGTAGAATCTTCAAGTCTGATGCGGTTGGTTGATGGTACAACATTAACCGATATGTTCAGGATATGATGCAATGATGCTTGAATTAGAATTACTCTGTGTAAAATACTCACAAAAGCCATGATTATTCAGTGTTCAGACGAATGCACTGTACCCCCATGGGGCAAGCATACATGTAGTGCCAAGGATCACCCACACCAAAATCTCGATAAATCCGCTCAATGTCAGTAAAAAATCACACAAAATGACACTAAAACATCTAGCCAGAAGTTATTGCACCACAACACAGTAAAAAAACGACGGATGGTTGACAGTAAAGGTGATATTTACGGATAAAAACCCAACATCGGGTGTGCACAAATTAAAATGGCAGCTGCACGAAGAGCGCCCTCAGGAGAACTGAGACACACATTATAAAATCAGGCGTGCAAAGGTTTTTTAAAGTAATATTTATTGATTTCTTTGTAACATTGTCAGGTAAAGTCGGAAGTAGATAGTATCGATTCTTGGCATATTTATATAGTGATTGGTATCGATATGATTAAAAGCTATTGAATTATGGACTATTTGAAAATCACTGGGATTGCTGGTTCAGTTAATCAATTGCTGCTACAGAATCGAAGCACAGCCTACACCGGGTTTGAACTCGTGAATCTGACAACAACAAAACTTTGCACACTAGTAATCACCAGAAAGGTTTCAAGTTGGTCGTTAGCTTCACTTCCATGGGATTCGCATTCTTGTAAAAACCCCTGCTTCCAAAGAATCTCATGAAAACTATGACAGCAATAGAGGAAATCAACGAATATCACTGCTTGTAAAAGGCTAATATGCAATTCAATTACGCAACACCATTATGCCTATTCAAACGCAAATAAGCGCCTCGTTGCTTAAAAAAAGAAACTGATCTGACGTCACTTGTACAACACAAAGGCTAAACTGTAGATCTGCACAATGAGCAAAACTAAGTTGGCGGAGGAAACATACATGTACGTGAGTTGCTTAAATGTTCCATGCTTATGGCGAAATGCTGGCGCTGGCCCATGTGTTCTAGCGTTGTACAAATGTAGCTGTGGCTGAAGATTTCGGACTCTGGGCTAAATTGCGTTCGGCGTGGTCGTTGCACGTATGGTACATGTACATTGTACGTATGCCTACAAAAACGTCGCGTACATAATGTGCTCATGCGTAGGCGCCGTTGTTTGATGTACTGTACATGTACACACAATCGTGTTTTTACATCCCTGTGGAAACATGGCATTGTTTTCCCCTTTGTCCCTGTACTTAAGCAAACCCCCATAGACTTTGTATACAAAATTCCTTGTGGAGACAACCTAACCCATAGAATTGCCTAGGAGACCTATTCAGTCCCTTTGTTCCTATTGTGTTCATGTCTCCACAGGGTACTGTATATCTGTCCAGTATGCGAACAATCCGACCGGACATACCACCACTGCACACCCAGTCGTACTTTCCCAATATGTGCGAGGACAATGCTTTGTGTTTCCTATTGTTCCTTTAATATAACCCAACCCTATAGACTAAGCACGTACATGTACTTCTACGTGCGAGGACCGATTTCAACAAAAGACTCTACGTTCGAGGACTGAAAGGTTTCTTTGTGTTTCCTTTCTTCTCTTGTCCTCGGAGATACAGTGCACGTACATACTCACACAGTCGTGTATCGACCTCCAAACGCGGACGTCCCATTGTTCCTCTTTTGTTTATACTCTAACTTTTTCGGAAGGCCTCCCATTGGTTTTGTACACGATTTTCAATCGTGGACTTTGACACAATCGCGGACCCTATTGTCCTCTTTGTTAAAGGTCCACGGTCTGAATAGCTATACAAACGCACACACGCACACAAACGTGTATCGACCTCCAAAACGTGGACATCCTATTGTCCCTCTTTTGTTTGTACTTTTTCGGAAGACCTCCATAGGTTTTGTACATGCAGTCGTACTTCCCCAATACATGTACGTCCGAGGACAATGCTTTGTGTTTCCTATTGTTCCTTTAATATAACCAACCCCCATAGACTAAGCACGTATCCTTACGTTCAAGGACCGATTTCAACAAAAGACTCTACGTTCGAGGACTGAAAGGTTTCTTTTTGTTTCCTTTCTTCTCTTGTCCTCTGAGATATATACAGTGCACGTACACAATCTCACTCGCGAACGTATGCTGGGAATCGTGGATGATTTTGTTCTCCGTCATTTTTCGTCCACGGTTTGAATACCCCAACACGCCCACACATGCACGTACGCAGTCAGAAGCAAGCAGCTTCGAGCCTTGTGCATGCAACATAAAGTACGGAATGTCGGTCTTTCTTCGCCGCTGTGCAGTGTAGGAACTTTCTAAAATGCCGTAGACCGAAATGTAGTGTCAACAAAATAAAATTATTGCTGAAAAAAAGGGTACATGTACACATGTACTTGCCCGTCGGGCTGGCAACCTGGAACATTTGGTTGTCCGACACAATATTTCGGTTGTCCCGGGACATCAGACTACCGATTCTGCGAGACCTGGGAGCTTTGACGAGCGTGACAGATCAAAGTCATCTTTACTCTCACCCAGGCGTGTTTAGGCCTTAAATGTTGGACGAACCCCCTGGTTTCATTTTTAACATTAAAATACACATAAAGTAAAGAAGGTACAATGTACATCAAATACATGTACATGTACCAACACTTTTTGAGACAGAGAGGCTAAGTTATAAATGTTTTTATAAATTTTTTATAAAAAAATAAATAAATAAACCACAAAAAAAGACGACCCTGAATCTATCGATGTTTGTGGTCGGTCGGTCCGAGGGCGACACAACAATTAAAAAAAAAAAAATGTTGGGGGGGGGGGGGGGGGCTATTGTGACCTTTTATATAAATTGTGAGTCAAGTTTCTGAAATTTTGTTCACTTTCTCTTTAGTTTAAAGTACCATTCTTGAAATGAGTTTGGTAAAACGTTATCACGCCATAGAAATTGGGATTGCTTTCTTGTGGAAATGAATATGTTGGCTGTGAACTGCTGATCTGCATGTTCGGGCAAGCGCACTGCACTTTCTTGCGATTTGTCGTTTGCGCAAGCATCGGTCGATAACACAAACATCAGCCAATTGCACCCTGTGCACAGGTCAAATTTTGTGCCATCTACTGATCCCACAGGTAGAGGTGTGCATTTACAGGTGGTATTGTAATCAGGTACCCGATTGAAAACAAGCAGGGGTACATGTACCCAGGTACCCGTTAAAGAAAGCCAATGCAAAAATTTAATCTCGGAAATTACTGTTCATGTTGTTTGTAAAGGGCCGCACATTAATACTAGGTACATGTACCACATCGGTGCATCAATGCAGCAAGATGCAAGTGTGTACAGTGAGCTCTGTACATGTACAATGTAGCTTTACGGCGTTTACACATTACATTTTTGCAAGCACAATCAACGTTAATCTGTTTTGTTTTTCCATGGTATTCATTTTTAAAATTCCCCACAAATGTCATTTAAAAAACTTTCTTTTTCATTGAGAAATTACGAAGCAATATGTTAATTCGGTTATGGGTACTAGATTCCATAATCGGGAAACGGTTCCTGACATTAGCAGTTGGGAACTCGGGTACCCGGTTCAGATGCATGTATGTACAGCCCTACTTAATTGTGGAAATGAATATGTTGGGTGGAAATGAATACTGTTCCACAGTAGATAGATTGTGCAGGAACGGGTTTGCACAATTGGTTGATCACGAAGGAATGGGTTCACGATCAACTGATCACGCAGGGCAGAACTTGCACAAGTTTCCTGTGCGATCGTAGATACATGTAATGCAAACTCAGCCCTGCACGATCGACCCATGTTTGCGTGAACAGTGGCCTGGGTTATTCCGCTACCCCATAACGCAATCACACAGAATGGCCGATCACTTCAAACATGTGTGTCAATATCTTCCAGATTTTATAAGTACATGTACCCTTTGCACTGAGCCCTTACCCCAAGGTATTTATTTTTGTGAAGAACCATCCAGAGTCTTCCAAAATCCATCAATGACACATTCTTTGTGTTACACAAAATGGGGACATCCGGGTCCCATATAAGGCAATAATATATTAACTCTGCAATCTATCAAAACTGACCATCATTGATGGTCAGTTTTGCTGGACATGGGAGGACATTTTGTTTCATTACACTTGGTTTTGTACATTTGAAAACTCCATACATGTAGTTTAATTTCAGAATTGAAAAGCTTAAAACAATACATTGTATTCTGTTTCATCATCCTGTAAACATTTTCATGGAATCTGCCTGACTCATTTTGAAAGTATGGTCACGTAATACAAGTTGCAGTTGCACTTTTCAAACACTGTCAATACAAATCTTGTTTATTCAGAAACACTGGTGCTGAAAAAAAAGTTTAAAATTCTGGACAGGAAATTACAGTAGGATATACCGGTACATGTACATGTAATTGTTGAACAATAAGGAAGAGATCAAAATACTGTAGTATCGATTTTGCCAAGAGTTTTATAGCAGCATGAACATGAACTTACTCCATTTGTTATTCAAACAGTTCAACTGATCTTGTTTAGTTTAAATCATATTTGAATCCAATGAGGGTCATACATGAAATAAATTTAAATAAATTGTTTATCATCTTCCAACCTGATAATTTGATGGAGGGGCAACTTGTTCAATCTTTTCTTTTTTGTTTACTTTCATTTGTCACAAATGCTAGCGTGGAAAGCCTGTGAAAGAAACCTGTCGCCATCTTGTCGCCGCTGGCTTCGAGCTCACGTCGAGCGCGCCCAAACACCGGATGCATTCCCGGTACGTGAACGACGCGAACGCCCACCACTCTCTTGTCGATCCTAAAAATTATTGCCATCGTTCGCTTGACTGGGAACGCAGCGCTGGCTTCAGTTATCACAAGCTTTTGTCACGCTAATAGTGGTACATGCGGAGCGGAACCAACGAAGCTCACGATTCCTGCGACCAGCGAACACGTGCAAAATTGAATGTACACATGTGAGGGAATTACCCTGCATGTGCAATGCAAGAATCAGATTCGCCAAGTCAAAGCAGCTTATTTGGTTCAATTGGCTGTTTGTCAATTTTTGTGATGCGTTTAATACGTGAGCGATATGAGTGTTTCCAATAGAGTACTAGGTCGGAGTCTAATAAGATTGTGACGTAGACCGTAGACCGTAGACGCGCACAAGCTCGTGTGTATAGTATAGTAAATCCAGTGGTGTTCGTTTCCGTCGGCCAGCCAGCCCGCCGTGCATGCAGCGCGTATGTGGCATGTGTGCATGTGCAGGCAAGCGCTGTGTCCAGCATGGGCTCGCGCTTGCGATGCGTGAAATTAATAAGCCTCACGATTCGGGAAATTTCATTTGCGCCTGAAACAGACTGTTCAGTGTTCTTCAGACAAGTACGGTAATCTTTTCTTTGTGGTTTTGGAAGTATTGTTTGACATTTTGTTCACTCTGATTTTCTGAAATGAATGAAATATTGTTGCAGACGGTTTTGAGGTTTTTCAAAAATCAAAACCGGACGTGATCGGTTTAATTATAAAACCGGGAAAAAAACAGTTTACCGGTAAACCGCACAAGCTTACGCCAAACGAAAAAAATACTCACTTTCAGAATCAGCCACTTTCGACTTGGCATCCTCTAAATGTCGATACAGCGCTGGAGACAGTGGCGGAAGGCATGTGCTGATGTCATTGCACACCTCCTCGATCGTTTGGCGCATCACATCAAGAGTTGCAAAGGGACGTCTGACATAGACTAATTCCTTCTGAGTCCCATAAGACAGTCACACCGTCTCCAGCGCTGTATCGACATTGGAGGACGCCAAGTCGAAAGTGGCAGATTTTTTTCGTTTGGCGTTTAAATTCACCCTCTTGCACAAAGCTGATGAAATTCGCTCCATAAAATTTGTCATGCCTTGTTGACATGATCTGAAATTTTTGTTTAATTCCATTAGTAAACAACAGAGTTATTTAGGATCAAAAGTAGGAAATTTGTTTGTTGTTGACACGTAGAACATGTAAGCCAACCTTACTTCTGAGAGAGTAAAAGGGCCTTCCACATACATGTAAGCTGAGGCTAGCCAGACTAGAAGAGTCACACACACATTTATTTTCACGTTAGCATACAATTCAAATACATGTACATGTAAGTTGATAATTAGTAATTAATGAAGTTAATCATCCATACAGTTAATTGGTTGTTATAATTAAATTAGTAATCTAATATAACAATATATGTAATATAACATAACATAACAATTATCATACACTGCGATACCAACATGTAGGAAGAGCGAAGCAAGCTTCTATGCTCTCCCTCTGAGGAGAGAGGACAAATATATTTTTCTACAAACGTGGGACAATGAGACAAATAGTATGAGACCAAACTGAAGTCACAGTATATGTAAAATGATAAAAAAATTATTACTGGTAACAATATTCTACTGACAAGGGACAAGAAGACAGAACTTGACTTAAGTAGTATATGATGATAGAAATGATCTTTTCTAGTTAAATAAATGAATTGATATTTTAAGCTAAGTAATATGGACTAATATTGACTTAGTACATTATCTTTAAATTCCTTTGCAAACACTTTCAAACTAGTGGCGTTCGTAAGTTTTCTGTCTAGTTTATTCCAAAGGAGAGCACCCCGAGTAATTAAGCTTTGTTTTGCAAGTGATGTTCTATGGTAATTTATATAAAGATCACCTTTTGATGTACCACGAGTACTGTAGGAATGAACCGATGAAGACATTGTGAAGAGGTTACAGAAATTTGAAGGCAGCATACGATGGTTGTACTTACATGTATACATGAATTTACCTACATGTATGTTAAGACTGTATAAATCATTAAACTTAAGTACTCTTAACCACAACAGAAAAACAGACGACAAATAACAGACACACAACAACAAATTAGTCTTCTTTTGTGTATCAAAATAGTTGGGCTATGAAAAATGAATCATGCAGAAATATTTGTAGAGAATAAAAAGAGGAAAACTTGAAAAGGAAAAGTAACATTCATCAGGGCTGTTCATTTTCGAATAATTTAGTATTCGATATTCGAAACTGGGTTTGACCGAATATGCGATACTCGCTGTAGTCGCCGATCAGGTTTTTCATGCTTCAGCTGCCACTGCATGCCGTACCAGTAAAAAGTTGCACGCAAAGCATGCTGGTGTCGATATTATGGACCGCCCGATCGACATTTTTTTCATGCGCCTGTTGTATCCAGATCATTAGGCCTACGGGTACGTATAACGTTCTGATAACAAGAAACCAAACTTCAGCCTGCGTTTCTGCAGTAATTATGTTATAAGTGTCAAGGGTTTTACGGACAGGAACAATGAACCTCCATCCACAACAAGTTACCGTCAACAAAAATGTGGCATTTGACACTGCTATAAGCACCGTATTTTTTCTTTTAAAATAGCATCAGAGTTGTATCTGTACTTATGTATATATATTTTTGTTCGAATATTCAAACCGGCAAAATGGCATTCAAATATTCGGCTGACAATTGAATATTCGGTATATTTGTGACAACCCTTGTTACATAAAATACATACACGGAGTACAGACGAACATCGAAACCAACATAAGCCAGAGTGATAAAACCAAATTGCCCTCTTGTTTTTTTGTCGCCCTGATAACAACAGCCATTTATGGTACCTGCTTTATCTGTTATTTCCTTCTCTGTTCCAGAACCACTTCCCAAGGGCAGCTACAAGTTTCCATTCCAATACAAACTGAAGCCGGACCTCCCCAGTAAGTAGTGTTTGTATTTCCTGGATACTTCCTGCAAGTTCCAGCAGGTAATCACTCATCAGCTCATTGCACTTTTTTTATAGATCTTTTTTTTTTTACAACTTTTCAAATTGCATGATATTTTTTTCTATATGATATCTTTTTCTATATGTGGCCTGGCAGCACAAAATGAGTGGAAAGTCTATGAGTTTCAAGCAGAAGTAACAATTTTTCATTTCATTAATTTGGGGATTTGAACAACTGTACATTTAAAAAAAGAGTCTCAAAAATATTTTGGGGCGATGATTTCTTTTTTGAAGTTTGCACAGATCACAAACTTTGAGCTTCATTTTCTCAAAACAAGGGGTCAAGACTCATCAGATAATTGCAGAAGGTTGGATCAAGGGCTAGGAACGAGATACCACAACACACAATATATCAAATTAAAGCTTTTAACACGTACTTTCAGGTAATTCCATCATCTTGATTTTTAAATATTGCTACTTTCCACCCATTTCGTGAGAACAGGTCACATATTTGGTGTCGGTCACCCTCTGAAAAAGGTGTTTTTTTTTCTTAGTTGCTTTTGCATGTCTAATGCACAAAAAGATCTGCCCTGTGGGGACAGAATTATTGTTGGAGCACGATGTAATTCGATATTTGTGAAGTGATTATTCGATGATGTTTACTGTGGGTGAGACATCTTTAACGCCGATGAAACGGGCCTGTTTTATTGTCTCTTGTAGGACCATTCCCTCACAATAAAAGGGGGAGACCTGCAATGGCGGAAAGGGAAAGTGAAGCAAAGATTGCCTAAAAATCAGGCATGCAACTTTTCCGCGGATCCGCGGATTTCCGCGTTTTTTAAAAATCCAACCGTGAAAAAAATACGCGCTTCAGCTCGTTTCCCACCGTGCCAACCGCGGAATCGTCCACCAACATGACCAATATTGCTAGCGCACATCGTCTGGCTCCGTATTTTGTCATGTTTGTATACATACATTACATAGAACATGTAGAATGGTGCAGGACACAGACTCCGTACACATTCTGTCGCGTACATGTATAGTCTTGCCGTTGTATGAACTAGTCGCTATAGCACCCTCAATCGACTAAAGACTGATTCCGCATTTTTTCTCGCGTCAATGAATACAATACATCGGGATACGGACACTATACCTACATGTACATGTTTGCACGACATCGTAAGAGCTTCACGCTAGCGCTACGCGCTCGCATTTTATTTTCCGCGTTTTTGGAAATTGAAGAGTTGCATGCCTGAAAAATGCGATGATTTCGTGCTCTATTTCATGGCCATTACATTACATATTAACTTAGTATTCACGTACGTAATCTTTGGAGAAAAAGGTGACCTTGGATAACTCGAAACTCCGCTTATTTGGAGCCCATTCCCCTGAGGTTTGACTTATCGAGATTTCACTGTAATTTTAAAACATTTGCAAACATCAAAAACAAAACTACTGAATTATAATGAAAGACCTTACCACAGATGTATTCGAGTCCATCACAAGTCCCTGCAAGTCACTGCAAGTCCATCACAAACCCTCCAGTCCTAATTCCAATCACAAGCTAAGGAGCTTTAACAAAGGCATTCCTTTGTCATTGTTCATCCAGTTACTTGTGACCGGCTTTATGAAATGACTTCTGACTGGACTTGCGAAAGTACATGTACACTTGTGAAAGGACTTGCAGGGACTCGAATACAACTCTGGACCTTACTTGTCAGCAGTGTTGTAGCCAGGGGTGAAATTGAAGCGTAGGGGCATTTTGCTCAAGGATGGACAATGCAAGCGCGGAGCATGAAGCCTTTACGGCGTGGGGCAATGCTCTGTGGTGCAATCTGAGGCGCAATCTGAGGCAATTCCTTTCCACTTTCCCTTGACTGTTTTGAGCAAAAGTTTTTCAAGATTATACAGGAAAAAGTTGGTTCATTTAAAATTGTTTAGAATATACCGGTACCTTTGCTCTTAAATTTATAGCGTAGTTGTAGCATAGGGGCAGGATTCAAGCGTAGTGCTAATTCCCGAAAGCGTGAACACTGCTTTTAGTCTCAAGCATCCTGTAAAATTTTGGCACCTGGAGTGGGTGCTGTCTTTAAGAAAAGTAGAATTTATTAATTAATTTCCAGCGACTTTCAGCTGACCATTGTTGGAAAAACTCACTTTTTTTTAGAATTTCAAAATTTACCAAGGTGTGGTCCACACATTGTTTGGCAATTGGTTACACAAGCCAGCTAGTCTAGTTCCTCAACCTGCTAATTCCCTGACATCTATAAATTGCTCCATTGTGTTTAAAGTATGTAGGGTCAGGGAACCAGACTAGAAGGATAGCATTTTTTTCTCTTTGTTTTCCCAGCATCTATGCACAAAAAACTTTAAACAGGTCGGTGTTACAGTATTTTCTATAAAATACTAACCCCCAAATCCATTCATTTGTGAACATTACAGCAAAAGAAAATGTTGTATGTTACCTTTAACTGTAGTCAACGATTGTTGGACTAACCGTACTTAAACACAGGCTACATGTACGTGTAGTTGACCACGTCTAGTCGACCATTTTGAACCAGGTTACAGGGCATATGGTCGCACTAGTTACATGTACATTGTACATGTACCAGTAAGGCTGCAGTTTGGAAACGTTTACACAGTTAACCGACCGTTTACACGGTTGCATTTTTCCGTTTCGGTTAACCGTAATCCAGTTTTAAAAAATTGACTTTTCCTTTGTGAAGCACGCGAAGAAAAAAAATCAAGTTGCGGGCGAGCACAAAAACCAAAAATCTTTTGAAGATTCGACCGAGAATGCGAATGGAAGTCACCACGACATCGTGAGATGGGGCTCCGGGGTGGCCGGGATTGAGCTCGGATCCGCCCACTGAGATCACGGATGGGGGTGGCAGGATCGGGGCCGGGTTTACAAGGCTTTACTCGTTGAGTAGTTGGAATACGACAACATTTACCTTCACTTGGCATCTTTACGGCACACCAGAAAGACGAGCGTTTGTTTCTATTTTGGCATCGTTGAGTAGTAACAGCTGATAATTAATACCAGGAACGATCACATGTGAGCTGTCAAAAAACGATCATTTTGTATGTCTTGTGTATATGTCTTGTGTGCAATGCATGCAATGCATGCGCTCTGTAGGGTTTGGCCCCTGGTTTTACGTGTAGTCTTTTCTCAAGACGAAGTTCGCAACGCTTTAGCTGCGTGACCATGCATTGTATAATAGGGCTGTCCCGAATATACCGAATATTTGATATTCGATTGTCAAGCGAATATTCGAATACCATTTTGCCAGTTCAAATATTTGAAAAGATATGCACATACAGATACGACTCTGCTATTTTAATAGAAAAGTTACGGCGCTTAGCAGTGTCAAATGCCGCATGTTTGTCAATCGTAACTTTTAGTGGACGGAGGTTTATTGTTCCCGTCTGTAAAACCCTTGATACAACAGGGGCATGCAAAAAAATGCTGTTTGAATGGTCCATAATATCAATCGCCATACGTAAAACACCGGCGTGCTTTTACGTGCAATGTTTTTTTACCGGTGCGGCATGCACTGAAAAATTTGATCGGCGAGTATCGAATATTCGGTCAAACCCAGTTTTGAATATTTGAATACTAAATTATTCGTAAATGAACAGCCCTATTGTATAATGAGGAAAGGACGGTGGCATTCAGTGCGGTTGCTTGCATTGGACCAAGGCCACACCAACAATGCAACGTGCGTTATAGCAAGTGGCCTTATTGCAACAATTGCTATAACCCCGGGTTAAATTTTTTCTCAAGACGAAGTTCGCTACACATTAGCTGCGTGTACGTACATTGTACACCTGAACTAAGACAGTGGCATTCAGTGCGGTTGTTTGCACTTGACCAAGACTACACCAACGATGCAATGCTTGCACGTGCGCTATACGTGTATTATGAACGAGGGCCAATCCCGGACCTTGATCTTGGGGAGACGGAATCTGTGTGCGCCAAATGAACCGTCTTGATGCATCATGATTGGTTAGATTTGGGCACGGGCTGACCACGATGTTCGGCGAGGGCCAATGGGATTTGGGCGGACGGAAAAACGATAAAGAATGATTTCCACGTGCTTTCCAGCTGTGCACCATGATTGGTTGGATTTGGGCATGGGCTGTCTGCGATGTTGGCTGAGGGTCAATCGGGCAGCGGAGTAGGTAATTACCGTCAACAATACATGCTCGTCCGTAATGTACTTCAGAAGTGAATTAATTTGGCATCCTTGTTGGCATTGTGGGGGCAGGGGAATTTTGTTTACCCGTTCTTGATGTACCATTTTTGGTGGAGATTACCGTCTTAATGAGCGATGTCTGATCGATTTCTGCCGATCACGTGGTAACAAAATCGGCTTATGAACCGACTTCCACAGACTTGTTTTTCTTTGTTTATGCAAAACAACATTGATTACGCTTAACCGTAACCACAAAACATAAGGTAATACATGGATAATTTTAAAACCGGAAACTTGCAGCCTTAGTAACAACATTGCTCATACATGTACTAAACTGTGACAAGCAGGGGTGCGTTTTGGCGGCCATAACCGAAAACTGGTTCTGTTGTTTCTCCTTGTTTAATCACTTTGGAAATTTAAGGATTTCATTATGATGCGTAATTTTCGCCTCATTCAAATTCCCAAAGAAATTCACTGACAAGAAGCAACCGAACCAATTCTTGGTTTATGGCCGTTTGTGACCGCCAAAACGCACCCCAGAGTGAGGGCCAGTGGAACTCGCTGTCGTTCGCACTTGGTTGTTATTGTGCAGATGTAAGGTACATGTACATGTACATGTACATGTGTACATTACAAATCAACTACACATACATGTAGGGATGTGCATTTATGGGTAGTACGGGAATTGGGTACCCAACTGAAAAAAAGCATGGGAAGCATGGTTACCCGTTAAAGCCGTTAACCCTAACCTACATGAATCCATCAAAATCCATACCCCCTGTTTAGGAGGATTTCGGCGGATTCAGGATACCTCTATATTGAAAACTGGGGGATTTTGATGGATTGAGGATTGTAAGCCTAGCGGTACTGCAGGATTTTGATGGATTCAGGATGCATGTACCTCCATATTGAGTCACCAAAACCAACTTTTTGTGCATAACAAAATAGGTGGATTTTGGCGGATTCATGATACTTTCTAGTAAAGTTACCCAAGGGGTTAGGGTTAAAGAAAGCCAATCCCAATTAACACTTGGAAATTGCTGTTCACAGGTCCGCACGTTAATACTACCACATTGGTGCATCAATGCAGTATTAAGATGCAAGTGTGTTTGAAACAGTGAGCTCTATATAGCTTTTACGGTATAAATTGCATTTTCGCAAGCGCCATAACATTAATCCGTTTTGTTTTTCCACCTCCCCTGGTTCCTGGTTTGAAAATTACCCACAAATGACATTGGAGAAAAATTCTTTTCTATTGTCTGAGAAATTACTAAGTAATATGTTAATTCGGTTATGGGCAGTCTTGTTGACTTGACTTGCTGACTTGACTTGAATCGGACTCGAGTCGCAATTTTTTTGACTTGAGACTTGACTTGACGTGGGAAAAAAATGACTTGGGACTTGACTTGAAAGAACATGACTTGTGACTCGACTTGACTTGAATAAATTTGACTTGCTGACATTAACACTTCTGTTAAAATATACACAAACATACAGGTATCAGTTAAAAAAACAAGCCTACAACTGTATAGCGCATACATGTTAGCAAGCTGGGTGTCCAGTACGTATGCCATTGTATGCAGGGCCGCAGCGCTGGCCGAGGTACACCAGGTTGATTTTGTACAGTGCATGCGTGCTAGCCTGTGATGCATTGTCATTTTGTCATTGGAATTTTTATTTACTAACAATTGACTCGAGACTTGGTACTTGACTTGAACAAAATTGACTTGGGACTTGACTTGACTTGGAAAAAATTGACTTGGGACTTGACTTGGGACTTGACTTGACTTGACTTTGGAAAATTTGACTTGGTTACAACACTGGTTATGGGTACTCGATTCCATAATCTGGAACCAGTTCCTGACAGTAACGGTCTTGTACTCGGGTACCCGTTTCGGATGCACAGCCCTACTCCCTATTGTTCACACTTCAATTGTACAGGTGTAAGGTGCATGTACATCAGAGCTGTAGTCGAGTCCCTGCAAGTCCTTTCGCAAGTCCAGTCAAGAAGACCTTTCATAAAGCCGGTCACAAGTAACTGGATGAACAATGACAAAGGAATGCCTTTGTCAAAGCTCAATTTAATGGCTTGTGATTGGAATTAGGACTGGAGTGCTTGTGATGGACTTGCAGGGACTTGTGATGGACCCGACTACAGCCCTGATCAAACGACTACAACCAATCGACCGCCGGTTAACAAATTTTTCCTTTGTCAAACTTGCTCTAGGTACGACCTCCATTTCCTCACCAAGGGGCAATTGGCACGGCAGTGTCATCTACAAGGTCACAGCCTCGGCCTCAGCCGACCTCAGCGATACACAGTCCTTTGTCTGTTTTGGGAAGAGGAAATTGGATGTGGTGAAAGTTGCGTATCTGGAGGAGACGGTGATCAAGACGTGCTTCTGCTATGAGAGGGGAGGAATATCACTCATGGCTGAGTAAGTCCAAGAGGGATTGCAGTTCATTGCACTCCTTATTCTTATGGTTTACAAGGGGCTGATTTCAAAATGTGTGTCGTATGTGACCGGCTCTATGCAAAAATGTAGGCATTACGTTGCAAAATGTGAAAAATAATTGAATTTGTCACATCCTAAGCTTTAATTTGGTGTAGGTTTCTCCCCTGTGGCATTTTGTGTTCTCAAGATACATACGTGTATCTTGACATTTGCACATTCCAGAATTTGTATCCCTGTGGAAACTAGGGCCGAGTCAAATCAAATAATTTAATATTTGAATATTTGACCTTCCATTCGACCGAATATTCGGTTCTCCGGACGGCCGATTTTGGGGTAAACAAAGCATGTACAGAAACTGCTCATTATTATCATTATAACGGACTCACTTTGATGACTATCGCCAGCGCCAATGGATGAATGAGTAAAGGATTACCACACGTGCAAAAGTGCGGAATTTGTTTTTTGGCCACAAACCATACATAGGCAGGCATCTTATGCAGGGTGTTTGGAAAATGGTAAGTGAAAACCCTTTTGGGACAGTTCATGGTCAGACATGAGCAGCACATCCAGATATGGCCCGAGGGAAATCTAACCGTTTGAAAGCATGTGATACGTACAAGATGTTTATCAATTGGTGATATTTATTCAGTACTGAAATATGCACCAACACCTTCCACGTGTCCACCTCCTCTTGCGATGCAAAGTCCACAGCGGCGGCGCATGTCGGCCACAGCTCGTCTCACCATTGCAGGATCATCACGTAAGATTTCGACCTCGTGTTGAATGCGGGCTTGTAAATCCTGAAGGTTATGCGGTGGATTGGTAAACACTTTGTTCTTCAAATAACCCCCACAAGAAAAAGTCACAAGGAGTCAAATCCGGTGACCTGGCCGGCCATTCCACAGGATGATTCAAAGCAATTACTCTTTCCCCTGAAAATTTAACTACGCCCACAATTTACATTGGGTACTAAATTGCTCCGACACCAGTGACATGATCACTAGTGACGGCGTTATATGACGGCAACTATTGGGAGACAGGTGGCCCCATACTCAAAGATGCCCCACCATTCATTTGTGCTATTCTTACAATGGACCAGTCTGAAGTCGCATTCTCCCGTTTTGATTTTCGTTCTGTTGCTTAAAATGCTAGTTTATGTAAAATAGAATCATACTGTGTTTTCGTTATTTTAATTTTAGGACAATAACACTATGAACATCTAACAAAAGAAAACCCACGCAGTCCTTTGTTTGTAACAAAGGACTGCGTGTGTTTTCTTTTGTTAGATGTTCATAGTGTAACATGTTTTAAAAAGAGATTTTAGTATTAAAGGTAACTCACTGATAATCACCAGAATTTGTGTTTAGTTTTTCGTCATAAGATTCGTTATAGTGGTCACCTGCAATGAACCTCACGTGGTCAACTGCACCACTTAACTAATGAACTTTAGATAAACTTATACAATATAATCCTCACACATTTAGGCGGTATGAGCTTATACAATATAACCCTCACAGACCTCTGATAGTAATTTAAGTTACCCAAAAGAAAAGGGCGGGTATATTCACTAATTGCGATAACCCTCACACAATTAAAATAAGCACAGAAATAGACAGATTTGATCAATGAAGAACAGGGCGATTAGGATAACCCTCACGGGACTCTATAGACAATACACCCGGTAAACCTCACTGGGACAGCAATTACAATGCAACGACCAGGGCTGCACTTACCAGTCGCCACGCCAACAGGCATGGAACACTCGGTCCGCAAGCCCTCCACTGAATCGCTCTCAGCCCCGCTAAATCCCCAATCAACTGGTTTACCTAGTCCCACACACCAAATTCCTGCTTAATCTGGCCCAATTTTATATGACCTGACTAGAACGACAGCTAATCAATCATCCGCAATAACGAGTCTACCTTACGGGTAAGCTAGCTCAATGATTATGGCCTGGATCGCCTCAGTCGTTACCCCACCGTTACGGCATTCAACAGACAAGCAGTCTCCCACAAAATCAACTCCCACTACATGTAGCTCCTACCCAAGGCTTCACAACTCCCGTCCTAACTTTGGACCCAATACAACTCCACTCACCGATCGCTGCAGCCTTGCGCCGTGACCTGCGATGGCGAGCTCCTTTCACCTCGAATGCCACCAGCGAACTGCCCGCCGGTGTGGTGTCGTAACCCTATGCTAAAGACGCCCAGACCCAACGCAATCCGTGTTGCTGATTGGTCAATGCGCATCATGCATTATTAATTTCCCAGACGGGCATGCATAATTCATGACTTAGACTATCCCCTAATCGTGAGGTGTTCAGTGGTTCGGAAATGAAGGACGGACTTTATCGCTTGATTTCCACAATAGTGCTGGATCATCTAATAAAACAAAATTAATGTTTGCGATGAGAGACTGTTCTCTATTGAAAGCGCCACATTTGTTTCCTGGCTGTCATGAAAACTGAGCTGAACTTAACATGACCGGCACTCCACCCAATAACTTTGCCATGAAAATCACCAGAAAAATTAGAACAAATATAACACAAAAGGGACACAGCTGATTAAATGTATATGGGAAACGTGAAAATCGATTGGCATATTTAACGTCGAGCAAGGAGAACAATTTTTACCCTTCCGTGGCTGAATTCAACAGAAGGATGGATTATTGTATCCTTTGCTTGGAATATTAATGCTCACCTGTTCCGACAAGCTACATGTACATGCATGTTTTAAAAAAATCAGTACTCATTACAATGTCCGTACCGGTAAATTCATTCGCCCTAAAAGAAAAGTACGTCTGAAATAAAATAACCTCCACCCCTAGAGCCCTAAAACCTTTTAGAGTGATTAACAGCTCAACTTTTGCGAGGTATACAACTATTTATACATTGTTATACAATGTAACAAAATGTATACAATGGGTTCAGCTGGGAGGTTCTTTGTGTAGGCCGCCCCTGGACTGCAAAGCCTGCAAAAATAAAAAATAGAAAATGTTCCATGCCAACCACACCCGGGATCTGGAGAGTACCTCCATCCAGCGGGCAGTGGGTGATGAAGAGATCCAGCCACTCGGGTAATGCTCGACTACCAGTATTCGAGGCAGCGTACATGTGTTTGATTCAAGAAGCACAAACTTAGTTACACAATAGCCATGGCAACTACGGTTCTAATGTGGCTTTGACGTCTAGAAGGATTATTCCAATTTTGATATTTCACATGGATGACAAACGAATGCTTCGTTTTGTACAAATAATGCATCCAATATTTATCACATGACGGACTATTATGTTGTTTGGCCATTTTAATGCCCCATGTCATATAGCAACATAATTGTCATGGCAACTACATTTGGCGCAATGACTCCTTAATATTTTAGTTGGGGGATTTCTTCGAACTTGTGAAGAAAATTTTCAATAAAACAGAATACCTTCAATTACATTAAGCCCGCACGGAAACAAAGCCCCCCCCCCCGAACAAGAAAAATTACAAAATTCCCGGGACTGTATCGGGTATGATGATGTTTATCCATTAAGTTTCAATCGTTTCCTTCCTCAATGAATATGTACCTGTTTTAGAAAACGTATCATATGACTAACTGAACATGTCAAAATCTCATTATTGGTGATGAAACAAGACACTAGTTTTCCGTAAAGTGTCTTTCAAAGTCATCCTGAAGGCTTCAATACAAAATATTAAAAATGGTCTGTCTTTGTAAATTAATAGCCTGCCGAGCTCAGGCAGGTGGCGGTAACTAAGAAAAGGCTTTGATCCAGATATCCGCAGACTAAGCTTTTATCTAGTCCACTAAAAGCTGGCTGATGGCTGGCCATAGATAGCCTGCTGTCATACAGTTATTAGGAACCAGTCACGAAGTCACGGATGATATCGTCAAATAAATTTGAACTTTTTCCCCTTCTTATATTCCTTTACATTTGACCTTTGAATATTCAAACTCGAAAATAAATATTTGAAACATGGTTTTGCTCTTTCCTTTGTTCCTCTACTTAAGCATTCCCCAATAGTCTTTGTGCACAAATTTCCTTGAGGAGACATCCTCCTCTTTAGAATTTCCTTATGGAGACTTTTTCATCCTTTTGTCCTCTATTGTTTCTCGGTCTTCATAAGGTAGTGAATTTAGAGTTGCATACTTACATTTTCCAATTTAACAGAAGTGCATTTAGAGATATAGCCCTTTAAACATAGCAAGGGGAAAGATCTGAGATGGACTTAATTTCTACCAACATTTCCCTTTAAACATAGCAAGGGGAAAGATATGGTAGAATTTCTACCAACATTTATTTTTTCATCTTTATTCATTAATATTAACATTTCTAAAAATAAATTACAGAAATATAGGTGCAATAAAAGCCAAAAATACAAAAACAAAAAATCAATCTGTGCATGTTTTCACACAGTGCGACATAATACCCTTTTTGTAGAGCGGGTCACATGAACCATTTCACAAAACTGACAGACGACTAGAGAGGCAACACCTCTTCAAAATGAAGTTACAAAAACTGGGATCAGTTAATATCATTGGGTGCGTTCGAGTAGTTCACCCGGGTCGACTCGGGTTTGCCCCGTGCCGTTCGATTAGCTCTGACGTCATACCCGGGGCTCACTTGGGCCAGCCACCACAGACCCTGCTCACTGGTGTAATTACGTCATACGCATGCGTAGTTAAGTCTGATAACCCACAGATTCTACTAGAGCGCGGAATTAAAAATGACTAGTGCTGGGCGATACGACGATAAAATCGCGATGATGCGATATTCGCCGCCCAAAAATCGAAATCAGCTACATGTTTTTTAAATCGAAAAATCGAGATATCGCCCATATCGTTTTTAAAATCAGCGAATTTTTTTTGGAACCCCTAATTTCCCGTAAAATATTTACCAGCAAATTCGCTAAAATTAATTTCCTTGTAAGCGAGGTTCGAGTCGAAGTGACATCATCCTTTCGAACTTTATATTTATAGTGTAAATAATGCGCCCATCAATTGCACAAATCCAGCCATGTGGTGCTCGACTACTAGCATTTCAAACTCATCATGAATGGTTCATTAAAAATACACAATGTATTACAAATTCTTAAAAGGGGAACAAGGGAATTCTCTGGTCACATCGAACATACCGATTAATAACGTACAGTGGCCTACTTTTATTTTCTCATCTGACAAAGTCTTGTGGTTAAAAACTCTAGAAGTTTTAGCGAACATTTTGTTTCGGTTCGGGATCATTCTTTTAAAATTCAATTAAAAAAAATAAAATGTGATTTAACAACTCGCAGAAAATATATAAATAGGGGAGAAAACAATTTTTTTCGGTTTAAAGTCTAAGTTTATAATAATTGACAAGCTGTCAGTAAATCTGCTATAAGTTGCAAAATCTATTAAAACGTTCTAAATATCTAAAGTACATGTGTACAATGTACAATCAGCGTACTCCGCACTTCATTGTAATATTTAGTTTCATTCACATGCAACAAGGGAAAGCCCCCCCCCCCTTGTGTTGGTCATTGTGTTCCCGGAATCTCAGGAATTCTTTTAAGAAATCTAGGGGGATATGTTAGGTAACAATAGTCTGGAGTGTATACATGTCGGGTAATGGCTCTGGCTGGTGGCGGTATAACAAAAAACGGCCTCAAACAATGTCTGGCGACAAACACGTCCGGCGATTATGTAGTTATGAACGAACTTTTGCGACATTTCAATCATGCTGAAATTTGTTAACGATTTTATCGCCATATCGGCGATATCGCGAGGTAAAAAAAATCGACTACAAAAAAAATCAATATCGTCAGCCCTATTAAGGACTGTTCCTACATGTATGAGAGAAGAAAATCCACTTTTAAGTTATTGGACTTGGCAAACTAGATTGCGACATTAAAAACCAACAGGTATGTCGTAGATAGAGGGCAGAGATTTTCATTTTATGTGGGACATTTTTGGGTAAAACGACAACGAAGATGACAAAACGCAACATGAAAATACAGATGGGGAAGACCGCACTGATTCACAAGAAACCAACCGCAAAACACGTAAGAAAATTGCATTTTCTACCACAAGAAACTGTTCAAAATTACACAAAATGATGTAATTAGAATTGAGAGAAGTATACTTTAGGTTTGATCAATTCATTTTGGAATGATAAAACGACCTTGACTCGAAATGGATCGAATATAAAGAGGGGTCTGTAACTACACAATTGCCGACTCCTATTCCTCCATGGCCGACTCAAGTCAAGTGCAAGGTGACATCAACAGGAGAGGGCGTTTGAGCGTTCTATTAGCCCAGCTCTCGTGGCTGACCCGTCTGCCTTCACCCGGGTGAGCTACTCGAACGCACCCATTGCAAGCATTATGTCTTAACTCATTGATGAATACGGATGACAGTCACAGCCGCGGTTTGAAAAAGACCACCTGGCCGGTTGTCATTTGTATGCACATTCCTGTGTGTATTCAATCTATTGTTTGCCTATTGTGTGCATTACGCTTGGCTGCTCAAGTCCGTATTGGCATACCAGCACCCCATTAATAACAGCCAGACAGAATGGGTTAAAGCATTCAAAATGAATGTCACATACATTGTATGGGATTGGGCTCTTTGTGAAGCATTTACTATTTATTTATAACCCACGACTTCCTGCTTACTAGTGCAGGTCTTTACCACTCAACCACCGAGCTTGTCCTATTCAAATGCAGTATAACAGTGGGTACTGCACACAGTCAATGTGAAGATGGATTTTGCATCGAGGATGACACCCACCCATCGACTCATCCACCAGTACGCATACATGTACTTGCACTTTTGAAGGGCACGGAAGCATGAATTGATATTGAGAAGAAAATGACAGTCTTAACTTTATCAAGTATTGATTATTGTACATGGAGATGTTTACTTTAGGGTCGGGCATTTTTACAGGTAGTACAGGAATTGGGTACCCAATTTAATAAAAAACATGGGTTCCCAGGTATCTGTTAAAGAAAGCTAATCCCAGAAATTAAATCTCGGAAATTGCTGTTCATGTCGTTTATAAAGGACAGCACGTTAATACTACCACATCAGTGCATCAATGCAGCAAGATGCAAGTGTATACAATGAGTTCTATAACTTTAACGGGGTAAATTGCATTTTCTCAAGCGTCATGAACATTAATATGTTTTGTTTTTTCTATATACCCTGGCTTTCATTTCAAAATTCTCCACAAAAAACATTCAAAAACATTTCGTTTTCATTGTCCGAGAGTAATATGTTAATTCAGTTATGGGTACTCGATTCCATAATCTGGAACCGGTTCCTGACATTAGCGGTCGGGTACTCGGGTACCCGGTTCGGATGCACAGACCTAGTTTACAAATGTACTTTCTAACTTCTGTTTCGCTCCTGCAGGTTAGATAAAACATTCTACAAGACGGGAGAAACGATCATGCTGAGTGTCAATGTGAACAACAAGTCGTCGGAACTTGCCAAGTCTGTCAGATGCTGGGTGAGAGGATTTCTTTGTTAAGCCAAATTTTAGAAAGATGGCAAGTCCTAGACTGTTGGGGCAAAGTTGGTTCATGGTGTCAGTCGGCTGCAAAATGAAAATGAAATGGCGTCTGAGTGGTCCAAGTTTCTCACTAAAATTGTGTTTGTGGTAGTTATAACTTTTCTGAAAGCTAAAGTGATCTTTTTTTACTTTCAGTACCACATTGTTTATTGGCTCGACTTCCCCCAGTGCCACATTCTTTGTTCAGTCAAGTGTGAACCACAACTTGCTGAATTTTCAAACCAAAGAGTGACACACGAATCTGATAGCACCATTAGAAAGATCTGAACAAGCACTTTCTGTTGGTATAAGGATTATGTTTGAATGGCGAAAAACACAAGCACTACATGTTGTTAAAACATGATGAGTATGTCTTGTTTTAATGCTCTGGTGTGTGGTTTCCTTGTCGAGTAAACTCGACATTGGTAAGCAGAAGAGGTGCTGTGACACGTCAGTAAACTTGCAATTGGTAAGAAAAGGGTTATTTTCATTCAATATTTCATTCAATATTACGCGTTGAATATAATTTCCATAATTTCACGGTCACACTATTGGTGGCGCTACACCACGGCTGTCATTCACACAAAATGGCGGACGATGTTCGCGAATCACCGTTACTTTGTTCTCCTAACCGACGATGTAATATCCGAACTCGTAGGCGATGCTGACGCTGCTAGCACAAAGAAACAAATTAAATACGCAGTCAAACGATTAAAGGAATTTGCAAGACACGCAGGAACAACAATTGAAGCTTTAGCTGATTTGGAACTGGAAAACTTTTTGTGGCGGTTTTATGCGGGACTGAGAAGGGAAAACGGCACGTATACACAAAGAAATCCATGCAAGCAACCCCACTAGGATTTATTCAGGCATGGTACAAAACAAATAATAAATGTTTAACATTCATGCAATGGTAAGAATAATTTCATTCGGTGACAGATGGAATGTCCCATTCCACTCGGCTTCGACTCGTAGAATAGAACATTCAATCTGTCACCTCATGAAATTATTCTTACCATTGCACTTATAAACATTCATTACTTGCATAATATAATTTATACTTTCATAACAATATTTACAAAGAAAAATGTGTGTATTATATACATTTAGTATCAAAATGGCTCCTGAATTGGGGGCGATTTTGTTGACGCCAGAATTACAATTTGTACCAAAAATCAGGTTTTAAAAAAATAGAACCACTAGAAAATTTACTTCAAAGTGACTGAATGACCATTCAAATTAAAGATATTTACACTCTTTTTCATTTGATAGGCCCCTACCAAATTTCATTGTGGTCCCAATATCTGCATAGATGAGAATGATTTTCTGTTTTAACTCATGAATGCAATATCATGGAATTCCCCTTATGGACATTACCGCTCATGTTTCGTGGTCAAAGGGCCAGAAGTGGGACACTCAAATAGAGAGAGCATCGTTGAACTCTTGGTACTCGACTCAGATAGTTGACAAGTTTGAAATTGTCAAACAAACCACAAGAGAAACTGACTACATGTAGGCAGAGTTGTAGTCGAGTACTTTTCAAGTACTTTTTAATAATCTCACATGTACACAAGATACGAGTATTTTTCCTTCTCGGTCAATGTGCAATGTATGCATTAGTTCAAAAAGTACTCGGAAAGTACTCGCCGAGTACTTTTATCGAGTACTTTCTAGTTATTTTCTTCATTATTTGTACACTTGAATGCAAAAACACTGACACTCATATTCATGCAGGGAATTCCATGGGCATAGACTGGATAGTGTATATCTGTGGGCTTCATTCACATTAGACGATCTTAATACATTGGCATTCACTTTAGACTCGAAAAGTACTCGACTACAACTCTGCATGTAGGTCATTTGAATGCATTTTCAAAGTGAACAACATTGGGGTGGTCCCTGGCTACATTGTGTGTATATGCATTTTCTATGACACTTTCTAACTATTGCCCATTGAATAGCAAAACAAATATTGTTGCGTCGACCGTGCGCGGGACTCCAATACACCTGAAAAGAACTCTCCGGCACACTTTCGTCAGGTTATCAAGGCTCTAGGCCGTTTATTCGAGCACAAAACACACTCAGGACTTCACACAAAATGGGGGGAATCGCACACTGCTTGTTGCTAGGGGAAACGGGTCACTGCGCGTGCGCCGCACGGCAACGGGCCTTCCACCCGACCAGCAGGGGCTCTGCTACAACCGCCCTGCTGTGGTACCGATCTAGCGCCCTCCGCCGACCGACCGGCACCGGCGCTACATTGCCCCCTTCGAGGACCTTTGTTCGTCCCCGAACAAGGCGACCAGCACCGATGACCGGACGCCCAGGAAGACCCGGTCCGGACGGCGCCCGCAGTGACAACAAAAACACAATGGGGGGGAACAGCATCCAGTTCAGTTGGTGGGCGGAGGCTGCCGCTGGACTTCCGTCTGTCGCAACAGTTCCTCCCAAAAGCGGTGTGGGACGTTGTTGGGGTAGCGTGGAGGTGGAGGCGCTCCAGGTGGCGTAGAGGATCTCGTTCGCACCTCTCCCTCCGTCCGGGTCGGTCGGCCTCTCCAGCCCTGGCGCCGGTTCCAATGGTGTCGTGAGGGGGGCGCCGGGGAGCGTTCCGGGCGGGCGCAGCTCCCCGGCCTAGATGGTCGCCCCTCCGAGGGACGTTCCGAGTGGGACGGTCTTGGGGGGCGTTCCGGGTGGACACGGTCCCCCGACCTGCTGGGAGACTCGGGGACCTGGTGACTCCTCTGACGAGTAAGGTGCGGCGGCGAGGGCGACTGCCCTGCGCTCGGAGCGGCTGAGTGGGGGGGGCTGTTCCGGGTGGTCGCGGCCCTCCCGGTGGGACGTCGGAGGCGGAGGGGATGGAGCAGCGTCCATCTCTCCGTCGCTGGCGTGGACGTCAAGCTCATCGACCTCCGCACTCACCGATCCCACGAAGACTCCAGCACAGTAGGGGTAGTGTCGTTCTCGGACGTCCTTCCTGT
Organism: Hippasteria phrygiana; assembly: GCA_037893225.1. Lineage (NCBI taxonomy): Eukaryota > Metazoa > Echinodermata > Asteroidea > Valvatida > Goniasteridae > Hippasteria > Hippasteria phrygiana. The sequence goes on along the minus strand of JAZGUH010000658.1, from coordinate 700,186 downwards.
AGAAGGTTCTCCCACACCCCCGGGCGCAGGCGTAGGGACATTCCGGGTGGAGTACCCTGCACGCCGTCCGAAGGTGTCTCCGGAGGTTATGGTTATGGTTGAACGCCCTCTCGCAGTGTGGGCACTTCGTCGGATCCGTCCTCTTCATCACCTGCACCCCTGCGACCATCGGTCTGGCCTGAGCAGCCTGCTCTCTGCTTGGGTCCTGGCGTCTCGGCATTGCTCCCGTCATTCCCCATTGCCGGTCGGGAGCCGACCTCCGCCTAGGGCAGTACCGCCAGATGTGTCCGAATTCGTGACACCTGTAGCACGCCACTGGGGGGCGGGCGGTCTGCACGTACCCGATCCCGGCAGCCGGTTTGTGTTCCTCGGTTGGAGGTTGGACTACCAGCCGAACGTCTTTGGTCCCTCGGCTCCCTTTCCTGTGCCCCTGTGACTCGAGAAAGGCCTCCATCTCGGCCGCAAGGGTGACTGCCTCGGTCAATGTCGCCGCTTTTCTAGAGAAGATTTGGAATTGCAAAAGCCTCCACCGCCAGATCTTCGCGGGCCTGTGTGGGTAGCTTCGGATAGCTCTGGTTGACTAACCGCCGAATTGATTGTCCCAAGCTACCAAGTGACTCACCGCGGCCTCTCACGCATGTAGACAACTGTGCCCGGTGCAATGGGATCTGGGCGGCCACCCCGAACCGTCGTTCGAAGTTCTCGAGGAGGGAGGAATATTCCTCTCGCGCCTCCGGCTCCATATCCGCAAGTACCTCCCGGGCCGTGCCCCTCAAATGGGAAGCCAGGAACATTGCTTTCTCGGCCTCGCTCCAATGGTTGACCGCCGCAACACTCTCGAAATGGATCAAGTAGCCGGACCACGACGAGCCCCCGTCGAACATGTCGGGAAGCATCACTGGCCTCCGACTCCCCGGGTCGGGATGTCCCGGTCCCGCTGTCTCCTTGCTCATCCCGGGTGGTGGTGTTGGTATGTCTCCCGATCGCCCGGCGGCACCGTGGGTACCAGGGGTAGTCTGCACCCCCTTTGTGGTGGAGGGTGCCTCGGTCCCGCATGGGGGCTCCGTGTGGTGCCACCCCGCGATCCCGGGTCCCCCCTCCCGATTGGCCTGTCTCACTCCGTGTACTCCCGTGCGGATTGCCTCCGCGCCATTGACTCCCACGCGGAGTGGCTCTCCGCCATAGACTCCCGTGCGGAGTGACTCCGCGCCATTGACTCCCACGCGGAGTGGCTCTCCTCCGTGTACTCCCGTGCGGATTGCCTCCGCGCCATTGACTCCCACGCGGAGTGGCTCTCCGCCATAGACTCCCGTGCGGAGTGACTCCGCGCCATTGACTCCCACGCGGAGTGGCTCCCCTCCATAGACTCCAGTGCGGATTGCCTCCGCGCCATTGACTCCCACGCGGAGTGGCTCCCCTCCATAGACTCCCGTGCGGATTGCCTCCGCGCCATTCACTCCCACGCGGAGTGCCTCCGCGCCATTGACTCCCACGCGGAGTGGCTCTCCTCCATTCACTCCCACGCGGAGTGCCTCCGCGCCATTGACTCCCATGCGGAGTGGCTCCCCTCCATAGACTCCCGTGCGGAGTGGCTCTCCTCCATAGACTCTCTTGCGGAGTGACTCCGCGCCATTGACTCCCACGCGGAGTGGCTCTCCTCCATAGACTCCCGTGCGGAGTGACTCCGCGCCATAGACTCCCGTGCGGAGTGATTGGCCACACCGGCACCGTTGAGGGGGCTCTACCGTTGCCGTCGTGGGGCATGTAGACTGGGGCGTTTCCGTGTGGGGTATGGTTCCCGTTGTGCTAGTGTCTGCCCCGGTGGTTGGTTCCTCGTGGCTCCCGGTACTCACGCCGGTGTAGCAAATGTGGGGCGTCTCCGGACGAACCCCCGCTGCGTCGGCAGACGCGGCGCGACCGCATTCCGTGTGGAACGGCGCGGTCCCTCCTGTGGCGTACTGGTGCGAAACTCAAAGGCCCCCTCCACACGAGGCTCCGCCCCCGCGAACGCGGCCCGGCGGTGTTCCGAGTGGAACGCAGCGTTTGCCCCGCCGCCGTGTACAGCGCAGGGCGGCCCCCCGGCGTGACTCTCACAGGCCGTTCCCACACGAGGCTCCGCCCCCGCTTGGCGGCGTTCCGTGTGGAATGCAGCGTTTGCCCCGTCACCGTGCGCAGCACAGGGCGGCCCCTCGCGGGGCCCGGCGTCCGGCACGCCGGAACAAGGGTCGTGCGGTGTCCCGCCGTGAAGCACTGTCCCCGCTACACCGGCCGGTGCGACTCGGCAACGTTCCGGGTGGAACAGAGCGTCTGTCACCCCGAAGTCAGCGGCGTGGGACGGCCCACTGAGGGACTCGTAACTAGTCTGGGGGGAATCGATGCAAATGCAATATAGAATGTAACGAATTTCCCTTCTCTGATCTACAATCTCGGGCTTTCTATTCTCCCTGTCCTCCCACATGAGAGATTCCGATCCCAATGACCCCCCAGTCTCCCTCTTATCCCGAGGAAGACTCCCTTGATTATCCCTCAAGAAGGATTCCAACTCACTCAGGGTCACGAACGGTCTGCCGTTCTTATCTCCCGATTGGCCTGCGTTGTGTGGAGCTGTATCCCAGTCTGTGTCCGCGCCGTGTGGCGAGTCGGACACCAGACTATTCCTTCCCAGTGGATTCATGTCGCAAGAACTCGAAGTTTTACCTGATTTGTTCCTTTCTGGTATGTCACCGCTGCCTCCAATGTTGCGTCGACCGTGCGCGGGACTCCAATACACCTGAAAAGAACTCTCCGGCACACTTTCGTCAGGTTATCAAGGCTCTAGGCCGTTTATTCGAGCACAAAACACACTCAGGACTTCACACAAAATGGGGGGAATCGCACACTGCTTGTTGCTAGGGGAAACGGGTCACTGCGCGTGCGCCGCACAGCAACGGGCCTTCCAGCCGACCAGCAGGGGCTCTGCTACATCCGCCCTGCTGTGGTACCGATCTAGCGTCCTCCGCCGACCGACCGGCACCGGCGCTACAATATCATGCATTTTGAAAAGACTTCAATTTTTTAAACTGGTTCTGTCATTTTTCGAAACAGAATTGGACATGAAGATTCATTTGTATATTTCAGGTCAATCCAGTCAGTTAACGGTTTGCAGTCATTTTCATGGTAGCTTTCCAACTATACAAAAATCTCAACATTTATTCCGTTAGATTTTTTTTTTCCTTCAATGTATACATGACTTCAGGCAATGATTTAAAAAAAAAAAATGGTTTGGGGAAACATTTTCCCTTTTAGAAATCAACAAAATTAGCTGGCCTAACGTTTCGAACTTTAAGCAAGTTCTTTCTCAAAACTTTCTCTTACCTTTGAGAAAGAACTTGCTTAACCCTAACTCCCTACATCATTTTTCCTCCAAGTAACCTGAATCCTCCAACATCCTCTGATTTCAAAGTTTTCAGGCTGCATGTAACCTGAATCCTCCAAAACCCTCTGATGGGGGACCATTGCATGAATCCTCAAAAATCCTCTTGGGGTTTTTGTAAACACCCAAGTAACCTCAATCCTCCGAAATCAACCAGCATCAGATTGGGCCTGATGACCTGGATCCCCCATTTTCCTGCAGAGGCAAAATCACCTTATGCCCTCAATCCTGCAAATTCCTCCATTTGGCAAAGAGGATTTTAAAGGATTTGGGAAGGTTAGGGTTAAAGTTCCAAACGTTAGGCCAGCTGATTTTGTTCATTTGTATACTTCAGGTCAATCCAGTCAGTTAACGGTTTGCAGTCATTTTCATGGTAGAATTTAGTTTCAATATCGTCAGAAGAGTCTTTCTCCAAGGCTGACGGACACAAGAACTGAAATTGAATAGTGTGGAAACACGATAGTACAGATTGGAGGAAAGGGCAACAGAACAAAGGGGCTATAGAATAGAAATCAAAGGATTCATTTGCGTACTTATAGTATACATGTATGCGACCCTTGCACCAAGAATAGAAAGGGCAATTCCATGATATTGCTTTCATGAGTTGAAACAGAAAATCACTGTCATCTTTGCCGATATTGGGACCACAATGACAAATTTGGTATCAAAAGGGATGTTCATATCTTTAATTTGAATGGTCATTCAGTCACTTTGAAGTAAATTTTCTAGTGGGTTTTGCTTTTTTTAAACCTGATTTGTGGTAAAAATTTGAATTTTGATGTCGGCAAAATTGCCTTAATTTAGGAGACATTTATACTAAATGTATATAATCCACAATTGTTTTCTTTGTAAATATTGTTACAAAAGTATAAATTGTATATTAAAACATTGATTTCTAATTTATAATTAACAATATTGAAAATACAAGGCCAAATTCATGGTGTACATTTTTTGTCAAAAAATGTAACGTGAGTAGCAGCTTCTCTTTGGTCCATTTTCTAAAAATCATTAACCTTTTGAGATTAATTTCACCCTACATTTGTGTACAGGCAGAAAGCCGAGTTTCATGCTCAAACAGCTTGACTACTGATGATGATCAAAGCATACTGACTAAAGCATTAACCTTAACCTCCTAGACCCATTTTGCTAGGAATCCTCCAAAATCCTCCGATTCCCTGCCCCAAAAAATGCATTCATCCTCAATCCTCCAAAATCCTCCTGTGCTTTAAACACCATTCATCCTCAATCCTCCAAAATCCTCCGCTTGAAACACCATTCATCCTCAATCCTCCAAAATCCTCTTTTTCTTAAAATACCACTCATCCTCAATCCTCCAAAATCCTACTTGCTTCAAACACCATTCATCCTCAATCCTCCAAAATTCTCCAAAACTGCAAAGAGGATTTTGGAGGATTGAGGTGGGTTAGGGTTTATACTTCTGATTCTTCTAATCCTTTTTTGGAGTTGGTGTATCCACACAAATTTATCTCTGTATTTGTCCTCTCCCACATACAAAGCCTCAAAACTTGTTTAATTAAAACCCTCCTATACTTATAACTATCACAGCCTATCAAAAACTCTAAACACCAACTCTGACGGTTTGTGTGTGTTTCAACCTGTCATTTGATAGGTTTTGATCTGTACAGCAGCTGGGTCGATTTTGGCCCTGAGAACAGGAGGGTTAACAACACAGTGACTGTATGTACATTGTACGTGCCACATGTCATTGCACCGTCCATTGACCATGCAGTGCCAGCTCACGCTGGATCCTCAGACACGGATATAACGGCAACACCGACGGGTCTACACTATCGCCTGATGATGACTAGCAGTGTACAGTCGAAACGTTGCAATCCACATCATTCACTACATTGTGAGAAAGTAGATGGGTATTACTCCCAAAATCTTTGAGAACTTGGAAGCATGATTTGTCTGTTTCTGGGTTGTTTTGTTTTCAAAGCTGCGGAGAACAGTGCGGATGTACGGGTGCTGGGTCAGTGCGGACCATCCTAAGGAAGAAGCTCAGTCCTCCCTGATGTACATGACGTATCGGGGAGACGGCAGGGTGCGAATGCAGAATGAAGTTTCCATCGACGCGGAGGAGATGAGCTTCAAGGATCTGGGCTCGGTCTTGCCCAAGGAGAACCGGGAATGGTAAGGGAACCTCTAAAAAGTCGGATCATTCCTGCAGCCGATTTCTTTAAAACCTTGCACAGTTGCGCGACTCCACTTTCTCCACATATCATTGCATGTACGTTTATTGCATTATTAAAATCAATACGGGTCCTAGTTCCGTGGTTACACTCTGTGCGTACATGTATAAGTCACTGAAATTCGTGTAAATCACTGAAATTATGGAAACACGTGTGCTTTAGAAATTACTTTCCAAGGGTGAAGGTGTTTTTGTTTCCTAGTTTTTACAAGTGGGGATCTTGCGTGAATTGTAGTAGGCCTGTGACCGCTCTGTGGCACGTGAGGAATTTGCGTTTGGGGTATGGTAGTTACAGCTGCAATTGTTTGCAAAATGTCAGGTGAACGAGAAATTTGATTGGGTTTTCTTGCAGGACGTGCAATATCCATCTCTCCAATCCTGATGGTACTCTCCTGCCTCCCTCAACATTAGGAAGTTACTTAAAAGTAAGGAGAGATGTTTTATTCAGCCTTCTTTTTGTCTAGTGGCCTGTATGTCTTTGCCATTTACCCGTCTTCACATCTGTCTCTCTATCCTAAAAGGAGGCGACGCCCTTTTTGTCAGAGTCGAAGCAGTGACTGTCCCTTACTATCGTGTATGAACATAAAGGGATGAAACTGTGATGACCCAATCTTTACAATGGCCGAGGAGGGGCGTGGCTGCTGGTAATGGACCAGGCCAAAGGAATGGTCAGTTACCACGACTCTCTGAGGTCGTGAGTGATTGGTAAAGATTTGGTCATTACATTTGTATTCCCATTCATAAATACATTGTACCTTCCAATAATAACCTAAGGTCTATTTTAAAACGTGATAAATACAAAGCTTTTTCAACCCCCAACTAGTTCACTGCACATTTTGCCATTTTGTTTGTAGATTGTCTACCATATTCAGGTTCACGTGACTGTGCCAAGAGCCACCGACCTTATAGTCACTATCCCTGTTACTCCTGTGCTGCCTTCCCATCATGCCAAGGTAAAAGTCTGTTGGGGTTTTTGGCAAGTTTGCCTCGAACAAGGCTAAAAGCCACTCGAGGTACCGAGATAAAATAGGAAAATGAGGGGCGCTCGTATTTTTAATGTCCTCTATGTGCAATTTTATTTAAATTATTTCATTATTAATTCTTCTTAAAGAAACTTGCTTTTATTAACCTAGTTGTGCTGTTATTGTTGAAATTTTGTCTTGGTGTTGCTTTGATGTATTTTTTTAAATTTATTGTGAGGGCCCCAAATGATCAGCTTCTGCTGGATGGGTTTAAATAAATAAAAGAAAAGAAAAAATATGGACAACCTTAGCAGCAGTTTGAAAAAGACCAGATGGCCGGTTGACATCTAAAGGCACATTCCTGTGGTACTCAATCCATTCATGTTTTAAATATATTGTTCTTCAAACAAAGCTTTCATTCACAGGAAAGGGGGCTTCAAGAGCGATGAATAGGACCACTCTATTCAGTGTGGTGCCTATTGTTTGTGTTTACGCTTGGCTGCACAAGTACAGCCCCTTTCCAGAGTTGTATTCGAGTCCCTGCAAGTCCTTTCACAAGTCCTTTCACAAGTCCTTTCGCAAGCCCAGTCAGAAGTCCTTTCATAAAGCTGGTCACAAGTAACTGGATAAACAATGACAAAGGAATGCCTTTGCGAAAGCTCATTTCAATAGCTTGTGATTGGGATTAGGACTGGAGGGCTTGTGATGGACTTGCAGGGACTTGCAAATACTGTGAATACATCCCTGCCCTGTTCTTGGCATACCAGCACCCCCATCAATAACAGCCCGAGCTAATTGGGGTTAAATGGCAACTTGCCAAATGTTTAGCACTCCAAATCATTTGAAGCAAGATATGAGACAAGGAACCCCCTCTTTTGTGTTGGCCATTGTGTTTCTTGAATCTCAGGAATTTGGGGGGGGGGGGGGGGGGGGTGGGTGTGTTAGGTTACAATAGTCTACAGTGTATATAGGGTATAAGGACAAAAGGGGGGTACCCCTATGCCCCATATTGTGCTGGGTATCTGGGGGATGTGTTAGGTAACTAAAGTGTGTATAACGAATACGGTCCCATATCTTGTTGGGTATACTTGAAATGATCCTTAATGAGTACACTGTAATATTGGTAAATAATAACCAATAACCTCAACTGTCCGAGACTAAGACCAAGAATGAGAACAAAACAAAACAGCACTCCTGTCAATCCAAATTGTGTGGTTTCAGCAGCTTCAAAAAGTAGCTTCAACAAGGTGGACAGCCAGTGGCTGGGTGAACCTTGCCTGTCGGAGGCAGCATGGGTTGGGGAGATCGCATGGGAGGATGCTGAGTTGGGTTGTTGGCATAAGAAGTAATTACTGAACCTCTTCAAATTGCCATTTGTATTCGTTTTTGACATTTTACAATTTTATCTCTTTTGAGTTTTGTGGTTCTGAGAGGTAGCTACATGCGTATGACGAACAGAGCATACTGTTTGAAACGTCGAGTTAAAAGAACCGGTTCTTCTCAGAACCACACAACAAAAATCAGATCAAAACTTTACGTGGTGTTACCGCAAACCCCTGCATACTTTGTTCATGTCCACCCTGCAAACCTACACATCTCATACATTGACAATTTGTCTTTCTCCAGTGGTTGGAGTGGAGACCAGAAAACTGGATGCAGAATTGCCAGATGTTGCCACGACACGACAAACTGGCTGTCATAAACTCCATCTTAGGTGAGCGATTTTGTGTCCACTGTGTCCTATAATCGTTGCACTCAGTTTTGAAAATGGCAATTTTTTAGACCCTGTTTTGACTGTTCGTCATGACTTAGGGAAACTTGCAGCATCGGTAGCATACATACATGTATGTTGATTGGTGAGAGAAGTATGCGTCTGCCACGAAATAATAAAAAAAAAGCTCTCAAAGTCTTTTTTTGTTAAGTCCCCTCTAGCCCGCTAGTGCCATTTGTCTAAAAGTCGTCGCTGGGGGTAGCAAACAAATCTGACGTCATAACACCTTGCACCTTTTGTGCCCAGACACAAAAGGTGCAAGGTGTTATAAAGTCAGATTTGTTTGGTGCCCGCAGCGACGACTTTTAGACAAATGGCACCAGCGAGCTATGCTGCGCTAGTTTCCCTGTTCACTCTAAAAATCAATAACGAAGCTCTGTTACATTTTTATTCAAGAGGACCTAAAAAAGTGTTTTCTGAATGTTTTTCCCCAGAATCACCAGTCTACGATGGCTTACTATGAACCCATCTCCTGTAACTGAAATATCAAGAACTGTATTAAAGAACTACTAGACGAGACCTTGCTATAGTCCCCCGTGCCAGCCATGTCTCTCCTCGTCTTGTAAGACGCTTGGACTGCCTCCTGACAAATCTGAAAATTTGACTTCTGTTCCATCATCTTGAAGATTGTTCATGGGTTTAGTCACGAGTTCCTCAGAGTGCAACAGTCTGGTTTCTGGACTGCTATGGCTGTGAAATCTTGTAACTGCATTTGTTATGTGCTTTGTGCACAAACAATTGAGGGCGCTAGTCACCCTTCAGTTTGGGCCCTTCATCAGCATGCACAAACCAATCCTTAGGTGCCAATCGGTGCCACACATTCAAATAACTCAGTGTACACAACTCACTCGATCTACCACATAGACATCAGGGGCGTATTTGAAACACCATTCTCATTTTAACTGAACACGAGAACAGGGTATAGAATGTCGAGAACCAACATTCATAAATGCCTCAGCGAGAGCCTGTCACGTGGGTGTGTTTAAACGGTTGTTTAAACACGGCTGGAAGTTGTTTAAACACGGCACGTCATAACCAGCTGTTCTCATCAGCCGATACGGAACAGAGAGAGCGTAGTAGGTGCACGCACAAAATGTACTGAACTTTACAATGTAAGATGGCGCTGATGCACGCGTATAAAACGCTGCATCGTGTGCGTACGCGCACGCGACAGACGGGCGTGGGAGCGCCTTCACGTGCTCACACGCATGTGTTTTGTACTGAGCAAATGGGAGAAAAAGTGGGGTGAAAAAGCTTTGCATTTTGTCCTTTTTACGGGAGGTTTTTGCATTTTTCGCAAGAAGGCATTTAAGAATAGGGATAAAAATGTAATGACCCGGTCTTTACCAGTCAATAATAACCTCAAAGGGTCGTGATCGCTGTTAATAGACTGTCTATTAACAGCAATCATGCCCTCCTCGGTTATTATTGACGTGGTAAAGACTGGGTCATCACACTTTTATCCCCTCATGCGAACACCGCATTTGCGAACCGGTTTTTCATTCTTCGCTATCTGGGGAGTGGATGAAGAACAAGAAGAACAAAGATGGCTGACGGCACGTACATGACATTTGTATATCCTCGGATCCTGAAATGCTTTTTTCGAATAAGAGAAGTTGTAGCAAACAAATATCGGATCGTCTGTTTTCAATTCGTCTTCTTCATCCGAAGAATCAAACAACATAAAAGCTGTGAAGATTGTTTTGACTTTGGCTGCATCGTTCATGGGCGCCGCCATCTTGAATGGCGCCACCAAGCACTCCGACATGCAATTCCTTATTCGAAATCGGTTATCCAAGAACACTGTACTATCAAGCCACTGGAGAATGGGGTTTGGAATACGCCCTTGGGGTCGAGGTCTGTCATGCTGATTTTCTGTGTCCATGATTTGTAGCCTGGTTCCAGAGCCTGTTCACCTCATTGGGCCGTCCCAGTTGCCCGAATTAGAATGTCCTAGGTTGACCTCATTGTCTTGACTGGTCTGGTTCCCTGACATGAAAATTCCCTGACAATAAGCCAAACTGGCCAAAATGCGCAGTTGAAATACGGAACCGGCTTATTCTTGATGAATGTTATTTCATTATGGTTTACAATAGATCATGACGCACAATGTCAGTCCGAGTGATGTCATCAGTGACATCATCAAAAGGGATACTTTGCAAAATCCAGTCGGCGAAATACTGCAAGAGTGTGGCATTGATTTTTGAGTTTTCGATTTAGTTAAAGAAATTCCGGACTGACAACATGCGTGACAGACGTTTGGTTTTTGAATGCCATGGCGCCATGGCGATCAATGATAACATCCTAAAGTTGACGAAAACGAGTTTGGAAAATTTTGGACTTTTTTTTATAAAAAGGAGGAATTGTTCCTTTTTTGGTAATGTGACATTGGTGGGTATCGTAGTGAATGGTCAGATTCGTCAGGTCGGATTTATAACCAGACTAGGTCTTGACCAGCCAGGTGCCAGGCATATTCTCCGTCTACGCAACCAATAGGCCATAGTTTGAGCGAAGGAAGAGGAGGTAACAATGCCCTTTTGAGTGGTATAAACAGTAGTTATTTTACATTTATTGACTTATATTTGCATATTTAGTAGGCTCCTGTGCAAACTTCAACTGCATAATTACAGATTGCAAAAAACAAATTTAGAAATTTGTAAACTTCACTGTGAATTCACTTCTGTTTTACCACCTTCATGATATTTTGGATTGAAGGCACCCCCAGCCTAGAGATATGTAGGGAAACTTGCCCAGTGGTACATTCATCGGGGAAGAGGGGATGTTCCGTTATGACATTTTGCAATTTTTCACTTCTTTTTTTTGATAATAATTCTTTTTATTATTTTAAAGTACTACTGATTCATATTTGGTACTCCCCCCTTCCTCCTTTGTTTTTCAAAATATTCTTTCCGGTAAAAAGAATTCAGGGGTAACTTTTTAGAAACAGTTTACAATTTTCTGCATCACAAATTAATGGCAGTCATTCAAAATCCAACAACTTTTGGTGTAGAATGTCCCGTTACAATAATACAAATGACATTGTGAATAGAATCGTAAAGGCTCTTTAGTAAATTGAAACTCGGAGAATTAGTAGGCTATTTTATCAGGACCAAAACACATTTTTTTTTTATTCCCTGCCCAGTTCCCTCTGATTGTGCAAGAACGTGATCTGTTTCATGTTTTACATTTTTGGGTGGAAACACCCTGTAGATTTTATATAGGTTATTGATTTTAGATGTACATATTATGCAACATTGCCGCATTATTTTCTATATATAATTGTCTGGATCGAGTCGGATAGCTTTAACTCGAACAGTTTATGTTGTGCAGAATGGTATCTCGATCTTATGTACGGGTGAAACTAATCCCAAAGCGTAATGATTCGCAAAGCAAGTTCTATTAATTTTCAAATTGAGCAAAGAAAACTGGCAGGAGCGGGATTCGAACCTGCGACCTCTGGAATACCGTACCGGCCGCTCTACCAACTGAGCTATCTTGCCCTATGTTGGCGGTCTCCCAAATTGTCAGTATCTTTGTTGGGGTGGGCGCTAGTAAGAAGTCATAAACCCCATAATTTTGCCTTGTAGCGAGGAATCACGCCCAATTATGGCAAGGGACATTGTGCGGATCACTCAGTGAGGAATAGGATGCAACTTTTTAACTTATAATTCGTCGAACAGTCCACAAGGAAAACTGACTAGGTAAATTTTGAACTAAAGTGAACAAAGAAAACTGCCATTATTTAACTGAATCAGTTAGAAGCTCATCAACGACGAAATTTGTCAAAACTCTCTGACGAATGTCAGAAAAACATAGAAGTGCGCCACGCTAAACGACTCCACCATATGTGACCTGCTACCACGAAATGGGTGGAAAGTAGAACAATTTGAAAATCAAGATTATGGAATTTTCCTGAAAGTACAGGTAACAAGTTTTAATTTGGTATTATTGTTTGTTGTGGTACCTCATTCCTAGCTCCCGATACAACCTTTTGGAGTTATCAGAGTCTTGACCCCTTGTTTTGAGAAAATGAAGCTCAAAGTTTGTCATCTGTGCACACTTTAACCCGAGTTCAAAAAAGAAACCATCCCCCTAAAATATTTCAAAACTATTCAGATTAAAAACTTTGATATAATGTATGATAGAATAGTTTTTCAAATGTACAGTTGTTAAAATCCCAAAATTGACTTTACGGTGTTTCTACTTGTAACTCAGAAAACCATAGCGCGACTTTAAGTTCATTTTGTGCTGGCAGGTCATATATATATATATATCACATGGCAAATGCATGTAGCTTGGCCACTTCGCTTGTGATAAAATACACTGCTTTAATGTAGTGTCTTACGAATACTTTAATTTTATACTTATAATTCTATAAATACGAGTCTTAATATATTTGTCAATGAGTAACCAACTTTTACCATATTTTCTTTTACAAAAATCGGGTTGTAAAGTATGGAGTAATTTCAATCATTGATGTAGACTTGGTTCCAAGTCTGTGATCGTGGTTTTTGTCGGCCTGATAGCCAATACAATCACAGAATAGTGCCGGAAATAGCGCCCTCCTGCGTCCTTTTGTGAGTTAACCTTGGATCGCGAGTGGTAATGACGTTTAGCGTGGCTGATGCAAACAAAAAAATAACCGCGATCTCGGACTTGAAGTGATCTGTGTACATGTACTTAATAAAAAGATTACAGGAATCAAAGAAGTGCATTGTTAGTGAGGTAATTTGAACTTTTTACATTAAAGTTGTGACATATGATTGATTGTTTCTGTTTCGCAAACCCTGGGTTGGGAGGATAGGTTGGGTTTTTTTTGGGGGGGGGGAGAAATAGGAGTTGGCTAATTATTTGAAATTGGGTTAATTATTTTGGGAAAAGCTGAATTATATTATGGGATATATCTAAGAGCAATTAGAAATTACTGGGGAATTTGAAGTATTTTCTGCATTCTCTGCTAAATATACAAAAAACGACCTCGGGTGTCGAATGGGAAAAGGGGTAAGGCTTCGGTCATTCGGATATTTGTCCAGCCAGATGAACACTCCATGAGAAAAAAAAACAATATATCGCTACACAGTGACTAAAGCTTTCTAACCCCAGCCCACGATTTTTTTTCTCTAACGACATCCTAATGGATGAATTGTTGAGCGCCCTCTACAATACTTTTATTATACGTACGCATATATTATATGAATTCAATATATATATTGCAATTAATTCTCGTCGTCGGCCAAGCATTCCGATTGCTCAGTCGATGACGGTGCAAGGCGTACTATAGAGATTGGAGATTGTGGGTTCAAAACCCCGACGTTACTGTTTTTTAAAGTCAGATTTTTTTCTTCTAATTTGCAGCTTTGGAGGATTTTTGTCGGGGAAATCAGTTCCGAAATTTCGTTGCGTTCACCCCATTCGGATGTCGTTTTTTGGGGAAAAAATCTCCCGCCGCCCGCGGTATTCACAAGTTTGTCTTGGGAACATTCAAAGTTAAAAACGGTTTCATGATGGCATATACTGCTTTCCCCTAGTTAGCACCAGTCAATTTTGTTTTGTTTTTTTGTTTTGTTTTGTGTTTTCTTTTCTTTCCTTTTAACCACTTGAGTACGGTTATTTATAATGAGGCGCCGCGGGGTGGCCTGTGCAGCCAAGCGAAACGGACACAAGAGGCTTGTGCAGCCAAGCGTAACATACACAATGAATCCAACAATGGATTGAAAATGCAGAGATTGCGTGTACATTGTATAGACGTAATCCGGCTTCAATGGGTTTTAACCTATGATCGTTTTTTTTACGGGAGACATCGGAGTGTCGCGGCGGCTCTGGCAGCCAAGCGAAACGGCCACAATGTGTTTGTGCAGTCAAGGGTAACATAACATACACAACAATCCAACAATGGATTGAAACTGCACAAACAGCGGCAATTGGCGTCATCCGACCTGGTGGCACTGCTTTGTTTTCGCCATATGGCGTCTTCTGTACGCAAAGGGTTTAAAGGGCCGGTCACACCATGGAGGAAGGAACACTCCATGGTCACACTGGCCACGATAACGAAAACGATGCGAATAAACGCTCCCTATTTTTTTTTTATTTGATTTATTCAGGTTTCAACCGACTCATTAACAATGACAGATAAAAATAAGCACAATAAACAAAAGACAGTTGATTTAACCTGGGATAACCCCAAAAAGCCAATTTTACAGGCTTATTGGTGGATGGAACGCGCGTGTATTACACGCACACCAATTCCACCAATCAATACCGTTTATTCTCACCGTTTTCGTTATCGTCTTCGTTATCGCGGCCAGTGTGACCGGCCCTTTAAATTGGTTCCTGAAAGCTGCCAGGGTCACTGCTGTTAAAATTTCAATATGGGCCTAGTTCCCGTACTGCACATCATCATGTATCACTGAATGTTCGACCTTATGCGGTAAATGCATCTTGTACTTCGTGGTACGTATTTATACATGCGTTCACAATGTTGCATATATACATGTAATGCCAAAAGTTCCACTTTGGGGTTTGACGAACCACCCCCCCCCCCCCCCCCAGTCTCAGGGCACTGCAACAGACCTATCAGCAAGATATGGGACCAGTTGGTACCCCGGCCCTACATGTACTAGGCCTGTGCATTCACGGGTCATTTTGGATCCGGTTACCCGAACGCCGCACCGGTTCGGTTCTCGGGAACTCGAAAGTGCATCGTTCAGAAAAAAGAAAAAAAAACTGTATGCTGTCTACATGTCGTAATAAAACAAGTAGTGTGCGGCCGCGCCGCTAAAGAAAAAAGTATTTACTTTCTACACGTGCGTATATACATAGCAAGCCGGCCGTCAATCTAACTTGATTCCACGTCAATTGACTCCGAGAAAATTGAAATTAAATGCAAGTAGATGTTGTTTTAAAAAAATACCTGAAACTTTACAACGATGTCGCAATCGTTCCAGGCTTGTTATTAATCCGTGGAGGTATTATTCCTGCGATGCCTACAAATTGCCCCTTTCCCACTTACACGATTTTTGCTACGGTAGAGCACGAATTTTCAATTATTTACAATCGCAACGGCGTCGTGGCCATGTTCGTGGTCAATCGTGGTCAATCGTGGTCCACCGTAGCGCACCGTAGTAGATCTTGATGGCACCGTGGAGTAGCACGATTTTTTTGGAATGTTCAAACAAATCGTGCTCTACCGTAGCGGTGGAAAAAATCGTGGTCCACCGCAGCAGCATCGCATTAGAGTCGTAACGTTGTCTTGACGTTGTCGTGGTATGTCGTGACGGCGTCTTGTTCATTCGTACTCATTCGTGGTGGCCGCAACAGCTACGGTAGGCAAGGACTTCGCTACGATGCTGATACGATGCCGCTACGATGGTGCTGCGACCTAGCAAGACTTAAACAAGACGCCAGCAAGAACATGATTTTTTTATCACGTGTCTCCTCCAGAGCAGCAGCTTGCATATATTCCAGGTTATTGAACATGGTGGAGATGGTGGAGATGGTGGAGATGAAGAAATACGAAAAATTATGACGACAACGACAACATCCAAATAATTATAAATTCACCAATTGCGCCTTTTCCGTCATGTGATTAATTAAATCGTACAGGCGTCTTGTTAAATAATACTGGCGTCGCACTGGCGTCGCACTGGCGTCTTCTGAAATTGTACTGACGCCGTTGTGACGTCGTAGTACAATCTTGGCATTTCTTGGTACGCCGTGACAAATCTTGACGATGTCGTAACTCTACCGTAACACTGTCGTGGCACTATCGCACTACTGCCGTACCACATCTTGACGGCGTCTTGATAGAGTCTTGAGAAGACGTAGAATTCGATTGATCTTGCACTTTTTGAGTGTGAATTACTACGGTAGAGCACGACTGAGCACGATTTTTCAACTTTGAAAAATCGTGCTCTACCGTAGCAAAAATCGTGTAAGTGGGAAAGGGGCATTTAATGTCGCAACAGCATTGTTATTTCAAAGGAGCCCAGAGCTGCACGTGCACTGTACACAGGAGAGAGTGCCGTGTGCTGAGGTGGACTCACTTAACTGCGTGATTGGTCTACTACGGCTTAATTCTTGGCCCATCTTCATGTGGAATTATTGGTTGTTCAAAGCGGACCAGATGTCGCAACGTTCGTAATAGCCTGTGATTGGGCAACTCCACCAAATGTGCCACTATCTTCTTGGTATACCAGTAAAGGGTAAAGCCTTGTCCAAAACGATTTACTGGGGCGGTTCTTCTATGAAGGGACGGCGCTGTCAAAAATATCGAGCTCCCAGGGCTCGCGAAATAAAAAAAAATGTAATTGGCATTGAGTATTTGGTGTCCTAGTGTGTAGTCCACGCTAGATTCACGGTGCATTCACTCGGCCAGCGTCATTGCTGCTGCCGATCGCAATCGCGGCCGCATGGTACTGCACATACATGGTGAACATTTGCACCAAAATCCAAGCTAGCAGCAGTTTGCACTAATCGGTCGAATGGCTTATGTTCGATGCTTATGGCAAAAGCTGGCCTATGGGTTTTAGGAAATATCTGTGGCTGCAAATTTCAGACACCGGGCGATGTTGCTTTCTGCCGACGACAGGCAGCGTTTTCATTGTTTATGCCAACGATTCGACCGAACGTTGCGTGCACCACCACTGCACATACGCGCCACACAGTGGAGTCGTGCAACATCAAGGTTTGAATGTCGATCTTTTTTCGCCGCTGTGGACAGTGCTGAAATTTCTAAAATGCTGTGGATTAAAATATTAGTCAAAAAAATGTGCGTATTGCCGATTTCGCGAGCCCTGGACTCCGTACAAGAAAAAAATGTGGGGTACATGTAGTATAATCACCTTGCTTAAACCAGTCATCCAGTCTTGAGAAAAAATATACCACACTCCTTTGTCCCTTGCTGTCCTCTCCCCTCATGCACTCCCGATCCCTCTGCCACTCTCCTTTGGTCCTTAAATAATTAATCTCTTTTGTGTTTCTCCACTCTTACTTGTTTGGGTTTCCCATACAGGTTTGTTTCGTGCACACTATCATTTGCCTTCGATTGGGTGGCGTAAAGCGCTCGCCTCTCACCAATGTGGCCCGGGTTCGATTCCCGGCTTGGACCATGAGTAGAGTTGTGCGTTGGTTCTCTCCTGTGCCACGAGGGTTTTTCTCCGGGTCCTCCGGCTTTCCTCCCTTCGGAAAAATCAAACACTTTCGATCTCTGGTTGTGCTCCGTGGTCATATGTGGGTCGATGTAGGCCGGCTGCCAGAGGCGCCGTATTTACGTGCCAGCGACTCGACCGCGTTGTAGCCGCGTCCTTCGCAATTCAGCATCCCAGCTGCGAGTAAGGATGATTAGCCTCCCAAATTATTATTATTATTAATATTATTATTATTATTAGAAAGAACTTGCCAATTTTGTTGATTAAAAAAATATATATCATTTAGAAGGTTCAGATATTTAATATTATACAACACCTGAATAAATCCCAGCCATCCGATTGGTGGATCGTCGATCACGTGCATTGAATTATTCGACCCATCACACGACGCGAACCCGCACCGCCCAAAACGTTCTATCACATGGTTCTATCAAACGGTGCGCGCGCATTGATAGAACCAAAAGAACTTCCCTAATTTCACGGTCACTATGGTGGCGCTACAACAGGGCTGTCATTCACACAACAAGGCGGCCGAGTTTCTCGGACTGCCGCGGTTTGTTCTCCTAACAGACGACGAAATATTGGAACTCGTTTCTTTAGGCGATGCTGACGCTCCAAATACAAAGAGACAAATCAAATATGCAGTGAAACGATTAGATGAATTTGCAAGACACGCAGGAACAACAATTGAAGCTTTAACTGATTCGGAACTGGAAAATTTTTTGTCGCAGTTTTATGCGGGACTGAGAAGGTAAACGGCACGTTGAATTGTAACGTTACACCAAGAAATCCATGCATGCAATCTGTCGGATTTATTCAGGCGTTGTATAAAACAAATAATGAATGTTTCACATTCGTGCAATGGTAAGAATAATTTCATTCGGTGACAGATGGAATGTCCCATTCCACTCGGCTTCGCCTCGTGGAATAGAACATTCAATCTGTCACCTCATGAAATTATTCTTACCATCGCACTCATAAACATGGTAATCATGGCTGCGAACAGACAAGACGTGTGTCACATCGGCTCTCCGAGTTTTCTATCAAAACTTGACTCTAAGATAGAGCAGATAGTCTCAAACTACAGAGTACACCGTCTGTGCCCATAGAGTCACTGTTGAGAAGTAACTGTACCATTGATGAGCTTCTACCGGCAAGGAATTTGATCTTCGAGTCTGCAAAGGAGAAGTACCGTGACGATTTCCAAGATGGCGACGAGACAAACGACTCTTCAACAAAGCTAAGTACCCAATTTTCTTGTAATTTCTCATTAAAATCCTGTAGGTCCACACAAACAGCGGCCGATGACATCAAGGAACTATGTCTCTACATTTTTGGTCATCGGAACAGTTTTCCTAGGTCTTGTTTAAGTTCAGCTTGTCAGGTTAAACCGAAGCCAACAAAGCGCACTGCGGATCGAGATTTAACAGGTGCTATAGCCCTCGATCCAGTATCTGAACCCACCCTACAAGTTATTTATAAAGCCATCCTACAGGTTCAGAACGACATAAATTTACTTGATCAGAAATTCTCAGACCAAATTGCAACACTTTCTGGCCAGATTTCTTTATCTTCTTCCCAAAGGGAAACAATTGACCACTTGAAGAAGGAATGTGATGCTCTCCATTCTACCATTGATATGCTGATGAGCCCTTCTTCTCGTGAAGCCGATGCCCATTTGAAACGCCAGCCCTGTGCCCTGAGCCGGAACAACCCGAGTACCACCATGGGTTCAGCGGTATCAACAAGCAACCGCTTTGCTGCATTGGCGACGGAGGATGTCGATCCGGTCAACATCGAAAACAGCTTTGATGATTCCCGGACCGAAGCCGAGTTCCTGATCGACTCTTACTACAAAGCCATGCAGCCCAAAGTCCAGCCCGGCAAGGAACAGGGGTCCTGTACTCCCCCAAACAAGCCCTGTCCCTCAAAAAACAAGGCCTCTTTTCAAGAGCAGCTCGAACAATACCGGGAAAAGCACAAGAAACTGATCACTACAAAGCAGAAACCGACACCTACCATGAAAAAACGGCCACCCAGAACCTAGCGAACACAACCATGCAGATATCCTAATTATCGGTGACTCAATGATCAAACGGCTACAACCCAGGAGATTGAGCAGGCAAAAGAAAGTGATGTGCCATACCATGCGTGGAGCAAAAATCGAAGATCTTGCTCCTAACGCAATACAGCTGTCGGCCAAGCACGACGTCTCTGGAGTAATCCTTCATGTTGGGACCAATAATACTTCTGACAACCCAGAGACTATTGCTGCAAAGATCACTTCCCTTGGTGAATCACTACAACCAAGATCAGTAACAATCTCGTCGATTATACATCGCAAAAACCAAACGGTGCCAAAACGCAAGAAGGTAGATGACTCTAATAATCTGCTGAAGTCAATAGCAAGACAAAATAACTGGGGCTTCATTGACAATGGAAACATAAACCCAAATCACATTGTATCTGATGGCGTGCACCTCAACTCGACAGGAGTGCGTCTACTTGCCATGAACATTATCCAACACGTCGCAGGACCACATAAGACCACTGCTAGCCAATCACACACCAGAGGACCCCGTTCGGCAAGACCTTGTACTCTGATGTCGTGAAGGAGCAGGCTGCAGCGAATCGTGATGTCCCGACGGGTTTTCAAATGGCAAATCAGTACTACCCACACCCGTATCAAAAACAGCATTCAACCCATCTCCGTCAGCCACTAACCCAGACACAATATCGAGGCCAGGAATGGAACCAATACCTAAAAACGGTCAGAGAGCTGCTCAATCCACAAGGCAAAAATCTACGATAGACTTAACAGATGGCGTTATCTACAACCGAAGCTCCGGGGGATTCTCATTCGCCCATCTTAATGTGAGAAGTTTAATAAACAAATTTGACCAATTTAAAAGTCTACAAATCCATTCGATATCATGTCTAAATGAAACTTTCTGCAATGCCTCAATCTCCGACGATGAAATTACATTACCAAATTTTTCCATTGTCAGAAAAGACAGGAACCGGCATGGTGGTGGGGTTGCCATGTACATCTGAAACAATTTAACTTTCACTCTGATGAGGATCTTGAAACAGATGATGTCGAGTGCATTTATGAGTTGAAATTAAGTGTAAACAAAGACAGCCTGTGCTTATTAGTTCTATTTATAGGCCACCTTCAAGCTCTGTTGAATTCATTGATAAACTAAGTGATATTATTAATAAGGCCTCCTGTGAATGTAAAGAAATTATTGCAACTGGGGACTTTAATTATGATGTTTCAGTTGACGATGATAGTATGAACTCAAACCCAATTATTTCTTGTTTTGGTTTATTCCAATTGGCGCAACTCATACATGACTCAACACGTGTCACTGAGTCCACTCAAACAATAATCGATCTCATTTTCAGCTCCCATCAGTCCTAATCAGTGACCATTATCTTGTTTATGGTCAACATAGTTGGAAAACACCAAAAAGTAAAGGTCGCTCAATACATTTTCGATGTCTTACAAATATAGACAATGATGCATTTAAAGACGACCTCCTTAATGCACTATGGCAAGATGTACTGGACTCTTATGATATTGATGAAGCGTGGGGCAAATGGCACTCCATATTTATGAGTATTATTAACTTTCATGCGCCAATCAAAAATACACGTATTCGGGGTGCCTCTTTACCTTGGCTCGTTTGCGAAATTCTTAAACTTATGAGACCGCGGGATCGTGCACACAAAATCGCAAAACGCTCACAGATCGATTGGGACTCTTATAAAAAGCTGCGGAACAATGTAACTAATACAATCCGCACTAAGAAGAGTGAATACTATACATCAGCCATAGAAGAAAATAGAAGCAATTCATCTATGCTATGGAAAAAACTAAAGGAGGTACTTCCAAGAAACAGAAAATTGCTCCAAATTCTATCACTTCCCCAAATGGAGAAAATATTGACGATCCCACAGACATTGCCGATACATTAAATGAACACTTTTCTACAATAGGAAAACGTACAGCAAGAAATTGCTTATCGCGCGAACTTGAAAACAATGATACCTACGCCTCTATCGTTGATTCTCTGGATGAACTTGAAGAATGCACTGTACCTAATACAGAAGAGTTCGTTCAAAAGCAAATATCATCCATGTCAGTTGGGAAAGCAACAGGTCCGGATGGCATCAGTGTTAAAATGATTAAAATTGCTTCCCCTTATATTACTAAATCTTTAACTTATATTTTAAAGTCAAATGCACTCAGTATTTCAAGCCAACGCACCGTCTTTATAGAGCGGAGGATGATGAAACGAATTTATGTGGTCAGCCCCCCTAATAATCAGTGTTGTAGTTGAATCGAATGTTTGCTTGGGTATTTTACGTACCCGACACAGATGACAACTGTTAACCCATAAATCCACTGTACGACGATAGCCAACCCAGTAGAAACTCTTTTGGATTTTCTGCAAAGTACGCTTCTGACCTAAATGACCACCTTATCTGATGATGGCATATAGGGCATCCCAGCAAGAAACCACTGGGGTTACACCTAACAGTTTAGTTTTCGGTAATCAATACAGAACCGAATAGAACCGTCCCTTTTGCGTACCAACACAACCGGTGACAACCATGGACTTTCTGACGGGCTTATTATATTTTTATTCAGCATGTCATCCATTTGGGTTTGTACCTCAGCACGCAAGTGATATGGTACACGCCTTATTGATTGACGTATTGGTAATTGATCAGATGTATGTATTCGATGGTACACATTATCGGTACGGCCAAGTTCACATTTACAGGCAAAAACCGACATGTGATTTGTAATTAAACTACTAAGTTGCCCTTTTTTGTTGTTCATCTAGATTTGACGAACTACGACTTATCAATTCTTCAATACCTTTATCGTCATGTTCGGATACATAATTTTGATCACTATGATCCAACTTCTTGAGCAGGTTGAAGTAGGGCAACATTAGTGTTTTTGTAAAGAACAACAGGATCAGACTGCACATTAAGTATTCTTACAGGAACATGATTACTGTTTACATTAACCAAGGCACGTGCTACAAGGGACCGTTAAAGTAATACACAATCAAAGCGGAGCGGGTTCGCTGGAAGAACGAATTATTTTACTTACAAGACCAGACGAGGAACGGTGAAAAGAAGGGCTGGATGTGCCAACAAAAATACTAAACGTAAACCTTCGTCGACGAAAACCAACAAAAAATGTGACCAACGCCCCTCTACCTGTACCGTCCTTATATACAAATGTAGTCAAGTTAAAATGTTGGGATACCTATATTTGGAGATCCCTATGCAACAATGCACAAGTAGAATACAAATGGAATTCCTGGCGCGACCCATACTCGGTCGCGCATAAGGCTACTGCTTCAAACAAATTAGCATATTAGCATATAACTACACTCGGTATGTTAGATATTTTACCTTTTCTTCTTTAATAGCCTACAAAAATTCGATTCAATTACAACACTGTGATTATTAGGGGGGCTGACCACATAAATTCGTTTCACTCTCCATAAGATGCGAGCAATACCCTAAAGATTGGAAACACGCCTTGAATTGGTATATAACACCAATTCACAAGGGAGGAGATAAGTGTAGTACAGGTAATTATCGGCCTATTTCTATACTGCCAATTATCTCTAAGATTCTAGAAAGATGGGTGCACTCGGCAGTATATAGCTACCTCGATGATAACAATTTGATACCTAGTTGTCAATCGGGATTTAGACCCTTGCACTCAACTGAAAGCACTCTACACGATTTAACAAACAAGTGTTTTAAGGCTATGGAGCAAGGTGAAGTTACAGGTAGCGTGTTCATAGATCTCAGTAAAGCTTTTGATTGTGTGGATCATGTAATCCTATACTAGGCAAATTGAAGACGCTGAATTTGTCATCTTCTGTAATTAATTGGTTTAAGTCGTACCTAGGAGGTCGTAGTCAGTCTGTAAATATTAAGGACACAATATCGAAGGTCTTGCCCATAGACATAGGCGTTCCACAAGGGTCGATCTTAGGGCCACTTTTATTCATTGTTTATAGTAGTGATTTTCCATCTTGTATACCCAAAAATTGCAACTTATTTATGTATGCAGATGACTCCACGTTAACGTGTAGCTCCTCTAGTATTAACGAAATAGAAAGGAACTTAAATGTAGCTCTTGCTAGTATTAACAACTGGTGCCTAAGAAACAAACTAGCATTAAATGCCAACAAAACCAAATGTATGCTTATTGGTTCAAGGCAGAAAATATCAAACGTCGACCTGAACGTGTGCATTGCTGATAAGGTTATATATAAAGTAAAATCTTGTAAATGCTTGGGTGTAGTTGTTGATGAAACATTAAGTTGGGGTACACATGTTGAATACGTAAGGAAGACTGTTTCGTCTAAATTGGGTGTTTTAAACAGAATTCGTGATTACGTTCCCCAAAGCAGCCTGCACACACTCTTTGTAAGTTTAGTTATGCCATCTTTAGAGTATTGCTGTACGGTGTGGGGAGGAAGGTACATATCTCACGACAATACCCTCAACAAATGTCTCAAAAGAGCCGCACGGATAATTCTTAAATGTACCTCCCTCACCCCCTCAGCTGCTATGTTTGCCAGACTAAATTGGATTCCCTTTAATGAAAGAGTTCAGTCCAAAAAGGCTATCCTTGTTTTCAAAAGCCTTAACAAAATGACTCCTTTGTACATGACAAATCTGTTCACATCACCACTTACAGTGATTCGTGAAACACGACAATCGACCCAAATGGCACTGAAAGTTCCTTTCGCCAAAAAGGAATGCTACGTGACAAGTTTCGCTGTGAGTGGTGCCAGTATATGGAATAATCTGCCTGAACAAATGAGAACCATAAACTCCTTATAAGTACATTTAAATCGGAGCTACGTAAAGCCATCTATCGGTGATATTTCTGTCATTTACGCTGATCTGCGGAGTAATAAACTTGGTTGCCAAAATACTTTGTAGCCGGGTGGGAATTTCGTCTTGTTTTTCACCCTAAAAGGTTATTTTTTCGCGGGTTTTTCGCCCATCCCGTAAATCAGCAATAGGCTTCTGGAGAGTTTAAAAGTTAACCGAAAATAGATTTATTTGTGTAAACATTATTGTATTTGTTTAAATATTTTGTATGAATGTGTAAATATTCAGTTGTAACTAATATGCAGGGCGGGGTCGATTTAGAAAAAAAAAATCGCATGTAGACCGAAAAAGTTACATGCACAAAATAAATTTTACATGCACAAAAAAGTGTGCACACAAGTCATAACCCAAAAGAACAATAGGTAGACATATTTGTTGTTTTAAAATATGTGTATTCCTACAAATTTTCAAATGTAGCTATTACATGTATAGTGCTGTTAAGGGTATTGTTTTGCTTTGTAAATAAAATGTGTTTTTGTACAATTGGTATTCGCTGTTTGTTTATTTCATCAGTGGTAATTAGCAATCTCTGACACGATCGCGAGAAGACGAAGGCGAAGCCGAAGTTACGTTACTACTGTAGTATCATGTTCCACGGTGTCAGAAGGCTGTTCGATATTTTGATACCGAAATATCGGCCCAAAAATATCGCGATATTATCGTGATGACGTCACTTTTTCCTTACCGGAAGAACGGAGGAATAATTTTTCTTTTTAAATACCTGATGGAAATCACCACGTGTACAGCATCGTGAGATCGGGCCCACCGGGATCGGACCCGCCGGGACTGAGCTCGGTTCCGCTAAAATTTAGTATCAGGGCCGGCCATCGCCACCGAGAGATCGCGAATCGGGCCGGGGGCCGGGGTCGGGGGCCGGGGCCGCGCCGGCAATCGGGGCAAGAAGGATCGGGGGCCGGGTTGATGACAAGGCTTCACTTGTTGAGTAGTTGGAGTACAATACGACATTTACCTTCAGTTGGCTTCCTTGCGGCACTAGAAAGACGAGCGTTTGTTTCTATTTCGACACGGTTGATTAGTAACAGCTGAAAATTTATACCATGGACGCCCAAATCACACGTGAGCTGTTAAAAACATTGTCTTGCATGTCTTGTGCACAATGCATGTGCCGCACGCGTTTGTCGTTTCTCAAGACGACTTTCGCTTCGTGTTAGATGCGTGTACATGCATTGTACACTGGGAATAAGACGGTGGCATTCAGTGCGGTTGCTTGCCCTTGTCCAAGACTAGCAACAAAGCAACGCGCACGCGCAGATGCGCTTTTGGGGTTGGCTTTATTGATCAATTGCTCTAACCCCAGGTCGCGGGGGCCGGGTTAACGAGTCTTTTCTCAAGTCAATGTTAGCTGCGTGTACGTACATTGTACATTGGGAATAATACGGTAGCAGATCGGTTGCGGTTGTTTGCACTTGACCGAGACTACAACGATGGTAATATGCAGGCACGCACACATCATGTCGATCGTTGCGTGCAATAAATCGGGTGCGCGTTACGTTGTTCAACATGGGGAATATAACAGCAGGTACAGGCTTAAAAAAGTACATGCACAGCGTGCACGTTGTACCAGAGGTTTACGTGCACAGATGAAAAAGTACATGCACCAGTGCATGCGTGCACCCGTCTAAATCGAACATTGGCAGGGCCCCAATGGAAACCAGTTTTAAACTGTTTGGGCACACCCTGGGTAAAGAAATGTAATAAATAAATAAATCCACAGAGATCGAGGGGAGTACAAGTTGACTTGGGAACAAGTTGACAGGGCATATGGTGTCATCAGACACCAAAATAATCACACACCATAAAATAAATCACTCCAAGCAAAGCCTTTTTTATTTACGTTTTAATGTATACCTGTAATACTAAAAGCACTGAGCACTTTCTCAAGATCAATAACTCCCGCCCACTCTTTGATCATACCGCGGAGTTCCATTGCAGCGTAAAAACCGCAGCTCACATTCCATTGACAGAGTAACAAGATAGCCAAGATGAGATATAAACAGCATATTGGCCGGCCACATTATTGACACTTTCCATTCACTGCATTTTGGTTGACGCGTTGTTTTCAAAACACCATCAGACGCTTCGGGTCTTTCGGATAGTTGGAAATGGATCAATTTGTCTTTGTTTATTTACAAATTTTTGGTCTGAAATCTTACTTTGAAATGTTCACTACGTTTCGGGTACCCGAACCGGAAAAATGGATCCGGGTATTGACGCCGGCATTCGGATAACCGGGCATTCAAATAACCGGGCATTCGGATAACCGGGCATTCGGATAACCGGGCATTCGGATAACCGGGCATTCGGGTAACCGGGCATTCGGGTAACCGGGCATTCGGGTAACCGGGCATTCGGATAACCGGGCATTCGGATAACCGGGCATTCGGATAACCGGGCATTCGGATAACCGGGCATTCGGATATTCGGATATTCGGATATTCGGATAACCGGATAACCGGATATTCGGATAACCGGGTACCCGGATACGTGGCACAGGCCTAAGATGTACACACTCCAGATTATTGTTACCTACCCCCCCCCCCCCCCCCCCCGGATATCTGAAAAGAATTCCAATTGCCAACACAAAAGTGGGGGGTTCCCTCTGTCCTATTTTGCTTCAAATGCACGGACCTACATATATAGTACTAGTCTTGGTTCCAAGACGTTCTTAGCGGTGCGACGTATAGCGCGCACGGCCGGCCGGCCGCCCTCTCGCTACACACACACACACGCCAAGGCCAAATCGCTAAGACCGTCTTGGGAATTTCGCAAGTTCTGCAGCGATTTGGGCGTGGCGTGTGTGTGTGTAGCGAGAGGGCGCTGTCGGCCGCTATACGTCGCACCGCTAAGAACGTCTTGGAACCAAGACCAAATCGCGAGCAGAACTGTGTGGCATTTGCATGCGCGTGTGACGTAGCTGCATTATCGCATGTAAATACCAACACTCACTATAGTCTAGTTTCTGTACTCACGTCGGGTTTACGTACGTGTACGTACGTATGAACGTGCAGCGCAGTACCAAGCCATTCGTTGTTTGTTGGGAAAAATGTCTGACCGCGTGGACCAAGCGATCGATTTTACAGCAAAAAAACTGGGCTTAGGAAAGCTAAAAAGTCATCAGATCAGTGCCATTCATCAATTTGTACGTGGCCATGATTTGTTTGTTAATTTACCAACGGGATTTGGCAAGAGTGTAATTTTTAAAGCTGCTCCATTGGTCTTAGATTTTTTGAACGAAGCATGGAGGTGTTTCCTACCTCCATGATGAACGAAGTAACCGAATGCAAACAGGAGAAAGCGCTGATTATTGTCGTCGTGCCATTGAAAGCTCTGGCCGTTGATCAGTTACACCGTGCTGAACATCTGGGACTGAAATTGGCAGAGATAACGTCTGATATTCCAGATCACATTTTTTGAACAATCCGAAGATTTCTCAATCCTGTTTGCCAGTCCAGAATCACTCTGCTCAGAACGTTAACTGACTAGTATAGTAGTAAGTTATTACTTAAACATGAGTTTCCTCCAGTGCGCAAGCGCGATTATTCGTTTGACCCGCCTGTTAAATTATGCATAAGCAGGTCGCGCGCGCTCCCTTGCGAAATACCCAAGACGTTCTCACGATTTGGCCTTGGCGTGTGTTTGTGTGTAGCTAGAGGGCGCTGACGGCCGTGCGCGCTGTACGTCGCACCGCGCTAATTAGGACGTCTTGACTGGCCTTGATCAAGGCTGTCAAGCTTGTTCCGTATATATACGTACGAGCAAGCGCCCAGCGCTGGCCTGGCCTACACGTACATGCACGTACCCACACACGTACACAGTACGAAGAATACAGTACGTGTACGTGCCCAGTGTCCATACGTACACGCATAGTCGAGGCGAAAAGAACATTTTTTTGAAAGCCTTGCTTACGTCGGCAAGCACTTATCCAGAACCACCAAAATGACATCGTCGCGCCTTGTGCCTATTCAATAAAGCCTTGTGCCTATTCAGTATAAGGCCTAGTGCACTTTCAGTAATACATGTCGTTTTAGTTGTTCTGGAACTTCCGCTCTGCAGAATTTTAATGAACAGTGTGAGCTACAGAGGGCGCTCGTAATTACCCACCTGTGATCTACGATCTCGATCGTACCGACCGTAGGACAATGAATGAATAACATTACACAGATTGTGTGTTGATTTTGATGGCACAGTAAATTGGCGTCGTCTTCAATGCATGTTTTCTCCAAAATAACGCCGAAACAGGACGTCAGGGATTATTACAGGAGATGATAGGATAGCTGGGCACTCGAGGACCTTGGGAAATGTCGGCCAACAGCAACGGAGTGGTCCGGTCGGGATCGCTGGGCGGTGATTTTTTTGACTTTGCTTGCAAGGTGGGTCGGCCGTGTACCATGTCTGTGTGTACATACACGCACTCGGATGTTTGGTGCGCAAAAGCCAAAGCCAATTTCAATGACATGCATGATCATCTCGTTGCAAAGTTCCTTCGTGCATAATCGATTTGTTAGTGCACTGTTATTTAGTGAGAGCACAGTGATTATAACAGTGTTAATCACTGCGCTCTCACTACTTACTTTCATTTGCAGACGTACAGTGACCAGTGTAAAAAGAAAATATGCTGGATCCTGTGCATAACGACCTTATCTTATCGCAAAATACAGCCTGGTTGAGACGTCACAATGGTTACAAGGGGAGGAAAACGTGCACAAAAATGGCTCCCATTTCCTTCTCACAATGACAATGCCTTGTGACCATTGTGACATCCGAACCAGGCGATATTTGCGATATAGTTTATGCATGTGTCGAGCGCAACCTAGAGTCTTGCGCAAGTTTATTGTACTCCCTTTAAATGAAATCCATTCATAGGGATGAACTCGGGAGGGAGTACAATCAACTTGCGCAAAACTCTAGATTGTGCTCGACACATACGTGTAAATCCCCGTGTTGGCGAATTTCGCACACAGATAGATATGACGTAACGTCGTAAGAACTCCACAATGAATTTCACTCACGTGAACAAAATAAATGGAGGCTTTGACTATACTTATCCTTCCAGTGTTGCTACCTGCCAGAAAATACAATTCCAAGCAGATTAAGTGGGGTCATACTAATCACCGTCAACACGCACAAACACCGTCAACACACCGTCAACACCTCAAAAACACATTCTAAATTAACAAAAGAGGCATATAAATGTAATGAGTCACAATTAATTTATATAAATGGATTCTTTTTTCACGCGAAAAATTATCTCTAAGCAGCACGGCCGTTGGCCGCCATCTTGCCTTCGCACGTGCTGCGCACCCGCGACATGGCTGAGTGAGGCACGGCTGCTGATTTCAGAGCTGCATGGAGCGGTCCGTTTTCTGGAAGAAAGAAATCGCATTTTCAGACGTTTAACCCCCCATTTTTAAGCCCAAATCTCGTGTTGACCCATACAGTACTTTACGGTTTTGTACCGCATTTGTCAGTTAAGAATGTGTTTTGGAGGTGTTGACGGTGTGTTGACGGTGTTTTGCGTGTTCACGGTGATTAGTATGACCGGATTAAGTGTCATCAGCGAGTCTCGTCTGCAAATATGTACTTCTTCCATTCTGCCGAAATTGACGTAGGCCTAGGCTAGTTCATATTCGCGCATAGCGCAAAGGTCATTGCGTCACAATCTACAAGGTCCCCGTGGAACCATATTTAGTTACTAACTACATGTAATTACTTGACAAATGGAGAAAGGTGGAGCATGAATATTGCCTACACATGAATATATAGATGGTGGCACGATACATACATGTACAATGTACATGTACATGGGCAGGGAGGCTAATAAATTTTTCAAATAAATGTTCCACATTTGATTTTGATGGAGTTTTTTTAGAGAAAGTCATAAGAAACAATTTGATTCAAGTTTAGATTCCATTGGATTCTGCAAACTTGCAAAAGCAAAGAAAAATTGATTTGGAAAGAGTTCCATATCCGGCCATCACTTAGACCTCGTGCACAAAAGTCTATGGGCCATGACAGAAAAAGTTGAAAGTATTTTCAAAGAATAAGTTACAAATTTTTCCCTCCTAAATTCATGTTTCTTCATCAGATTTACACCTTTTGGTAGTTTTTAAGTCATATTAAGGGAAAATATGTGATGGCCGGATATGGAACGCTTTTCCATTTTGTACACAGATTTGTGACCAATGCTTAAAACTCACATTTTCTCTAGATCTTTGTCTTAATTCAAATGCCTTCAATTTCAATGAAACGATGGCAATCATGATTTCAAAAATTCTGATGTTTAAATTTAAATAGAACCGTAAGAATGTGCAAAACAAAAAATCAAAATTTTAATCACAATTTCCTGTTAAGAAAATGAGTCATCAAATGAACAGCGCCCTGTATTGTGAAAAATTGTTGTGAAATTGGAGGATTCAGGACTGTTAGGGTTAATGTCAAACCCCCACCCCTCATTGCATCAGTCTTTGGGTGGGAAATATTTTAGAAAGTTTTAAATCATGTAAATTATATTTTACCAAAATTATGATGATAAAAAAATGTGTCAGTTTGACATAACCAGTTTGATGTAACAGGACACGTCCATATTTCCATTTTTGTGTTTTTTCAACACTTTAAATATAAATATGGAAAACTCACCATGTGTACTAATTAAAAGGTATATACTATGCAACACAAGAACACTTTCTTTATGGTAGTCAGTGTCCAAATTTAGCAGAGACAGCAAAAACAGACGTGAGAGTGGACGTAACATGAACACTGTGTCCACTGTTAGGTCCACACGTGCATGTTTTTTTGTTCTTGCTGTTTCTGAGCTATTTGAACACTGGCAACCATAACAAAAAGTACGGCTCAGTATTATCTTACATGATGCAGGTCCATTGCATGGCGTAAGGCCTCTAGCTTGCAATTTTACATGTCCAGCGAAATCTAGACGAAAAAGCAGTACATGTACTTTACATGAACATCTTTTGTCCTTGAAATCACTTCGGATTGAACAACTTGTACATGTATATAAATAAATGCTCATACACGATATTGAATATCATAACAAATGTTTTTTGTGTTGCAGTTTGTGTTTTGTAATTAGTATACAGAGTGAGTTTGCATAATTATTTATATAAATGTTGAAAATGTTACAAAAAGGAAATGTGCATTTTTATGTCACACCATGTTTGTACTAAATGTTACGTCCAGACTGCCTTAATTTGTTGTCATTAAATAAATAATTATGCAACTTACTATATGTACTAACTAAAAGACACTCAATGCTACCAGAAAACACTTTTTGTTATGGTTGCCAGTGTCCAAATAGCTCAGAAACAGCAAGAACAATAAAAACATGCATGTGTGGACGTAACAGTGGACACAGTGTCCATGTTACATCCACTCTTACGTCTGTTCTTGCTGTCTCTGCTATATTTGGACACTGACTACCATAAAAAGGTGTTCTTGTGTTGCATAGTACAATGTATATCTTTTAATTAATGTGAATTTCCCATAACACACAAATGGAAATATGGACGTGTCCTGTTACGTCAAACTGGTTATGTCAAACTGACACATTTTTTAAATCATAATTTTGGTAAAATATAATTTACATGATTTAAAACTTTCTAAAATATTTCCCACCCAAAGACTGATGTTACATGAAATAACTGAATCAAATGTACAAAATGTAATACATGGTAGTACTTTTAAAGATACATGTACATGTATGGATAAATGTCACACACTGTGTCCCAACCTGGTGGAATGACCCAAATGTACACTGAGCTTGTTTCCTGCTACCTTGACTCAATTTTGACTCCCATCGTGCAATCACTACCATCATATGTCAAAGACACCTCCGATGCTCTCCGGCTGTTTGAAGATTTCAGATTTGGGACCTCTGCTAACAAGCTCCTTTTCACTATGGATGTGAAATCTCTCTATACCTCCATCCCCCATGCGGACGGTTTGGTAGCCTTGCAATACTTCCTCGAGCGACGACCGAACCCCACGCCATCATCTACGACTCTCGTTCGTCTTGCAGAACTAGTTCTGAAGCTCAACAACTTTACATTCAACGACAGACACTACACTCAACAAAGTGGAGTCGCTATGGGTACGCGCATGGGGCCAAGTTACGCCTGCCTTTTCATCGGGTATGTCGAAGCTAACCTGTTCGAAGACTACACTGGTCCATTGCCTCTGCTCTACAGGAGGTACATAGATGACATAATTGGTGTAACATCATCCACAAGGGAGGAACTGAACAACTTCATTGATTTTGTCGGCAAATATCACCCTGCCCTGCAGTTCACCTCAGAGGTTTCAGAGACCACACTCCCTTTCCTCGACATTCAACTTCGGATTGATGGTGAACGGTTAGTAACCTCCATGTTCTACAAGCCAACTGACTCTCACAGCTATCTGCAATACGACTCCTCACATCCGCAGTCTTGTAAGGATTCTATTCCTTACTCACAGTTTCTCAGACTTCGACGCATCTGTAGCGATGACAACGATTTCAGGCAACAAGCTTCAAAAATGGCCACATTTTTCATGGACAGAGGCTACCCCAGAGACATCACATCAAATGCCCTGCGTCGAATCTCAGCCATTACCCGCAAGACAGCGCTTACTCCATCGACTAAGAATGCCGACAAGCGCATCCCATTGGTCCTCACCTACCACCCGTTTAACCTGCGAGTTCATGCTATCATCATGAAATACTTCCGCACGCTCCAAGTTAATCCTTTGACCAACCATATCTTCAATGGAGACTCCACTCCCCTCGTTGCTTTCCGACGTGACCAGTCCATCGGACAGACTTTAATCCGATCCATCCTCCCACCAGTCTCCGTTGTCAACGACATTAACACCGGCACTACAGCCTGCAATCGCCCTCGCTGTAATACGTGCAGGTCCATCCACAATCCCCCCCAGATCGACGGTCCCAAAGGCAGTTATACACCCAGAGGACAATTCACTTGCATATCTTCCAACCTTGTGTATTGTATCTCCTGCCAACTATGCGGTGAACACTACATCGGCGAAACGAAGCGTCGTTTGGCAGACCGGTATACTGAGCACCTTCGAAGTGTCCGACTTAATCTCCCCGGACACCCTGTGGCGCGCCACTTCTCCCAGCAACCGCACACGTGTGACAACATGCGCGTGTGCGTCCTGACCATTTGCAAAAGTTAGAATTGTTATGATGCCTGAGTACAGTACATGTAGGCAACTTTTTGTGAGTTGGGGAGGGTGGGGGTTGGCAGGTTAAATTCCATTGTATGTACATTGTACACAATACATTGTACTTCACCCAATACATACAATGTACATTGTTGTATACATTGGGTGAAGTACATGTACAATGTATTGTGTAGTACGGTGTATCAAGTTTGTGCAGTGCACTGCCTATTCACTGAACACCAAAGGGAAAAAGTCTTACTCAATGAATACATGCAAAATATGCATACATGTAGTCTCTGCTGTTTCACTGATGATATCGTATTGATTGCTCTTAAATCTTTTGCTAAATTGTCCCAGCCACATACTCCAGATGGTTACATGTCTACATACATTGTACATATATATGTACATATGTTTGTGTACAAAAATCCTGCATACATGTACATGTCTGTACCGTGCGTTATCAGGCTTCATGATTTCAAATGCCATGAACATGCTGGATATCATGTGTGGCTCAAAGTACGCCAGACTATATACATGTACAAAAATATATGTATGAACATATTGTACACATGTACATGTATTTGACTTAAAAGGGTTTTAAAGAGAGAAAGTGTTCTTAAAAAGGTACACGTATACTTTTAGAATTTCTTTTATTTAAGTTTTTCTGATTTTTTGATGTACATGTACATGTATGAGGGTTGTGGCTAAATTAATTTTAAAACCAAGTATACACTACATGTATGGTCCTGTCAAATGTACTAGAAAAAGCATCAAAATAAGTCATGATCAAAATGGGGAAGTGTACTTGAAGTTATTTAAAAATATTGTACATTGTACACAGGCCTACATGTACATGTAAGTAATTCACTGAAATTTGGACTATTTTCAACAAACAAAAATGTTTATGTACATGTACACTATACCGTAATTAAATGTGTAATTTTTTTCTGTGTTTTTTTTTTTAATTGAATGTTTGATTTCAAAGTGCATTTCGCCCTGGGCTGTGGTACTGTTGTGTTTTAATCAGTGAAATACATAAAATGTCTTGTAATATGAGAAACGACAATGAAGCGTTAACCCCTTGAGTACGGTTTTACGGGAGACGTCGGGGTGTCGAGGTGGTTCTGGCAGCCAAGCGAACCGCTACAATGTGTTTGTGCAGTCAAGTGTAACATAAACAATAATCCAACAATGGATTGAGACTGCACGAACGGTGGCAAATGGCGTCATCCGTACGCAAGGGGTTAAGTGGGTCATACAATGTACTGTACTGTACTTAACCCCTTGACACCAGATTACATACATTGTATGGGCGCCAGGCCGGGTTGTGCAGCCAAGCAAAATGGAAACAAGAGGCTTGTGCAGCCAAGCATAACGTACACAATACCCCAATAATGGATTGAAAACGCAGAAATTGACTTGTATAGACGTCACCCGGCCAGGTGGCAATTTCAATCTGCACGTACATTGTACATGTGTATTTTTGTCAACCAGTGGCAAGGGGTTAAACTAAAAATAAAGGGTGCTGTGCTATCGCGTGCACACATCAAGCACGTGTACATGTACATGTACACAATGTAGCTGTTTACACTTTATGGGTCATTCCATGAAATTGAGACACACACTTTTTGGCAGTCTTTTTGATCATGTAGTTGTTTTTCTTGTTTAAACCAAACTGGCTTTAATGATGATTATGGTGTGAACTAAGGCTTTCAGATGCTACATTGTACAAAACATGAGGGCATTATATGTGATAACCTACATTAGCATAAAAGTAGAAAAAATAAATAAAATGATTCACAATAACGATTCATAAAAACGATTTTGAAATGATTTGTTCAAAGTTTGGTGGTAAAAGGAATTTGTATCTTGAATTTTTATCTTCAACACTGTGATTAGAAAGTCCACTGTTTTGAAGACGTCAAGAAGCCTCGAGCAAATTTTAACTTTGATTCCTTTGCAAAGTTAGGGGTCGGAGAGTCACCATTCATGGCTGATGCCACCTGTCGTGTTTAGGGTTCACGACTTAATACGTCCCCCACAATCATCCCTTGTCTCTCAACAAATATATTTTCAAGTAAATGACCCAACATTTCGCATTATCAAAAAAACATCTCCGTGCTGGAGAATGAAACATGTCTTCCACGCTGTTTATCTAACTACACGTCATTTAAATGTATGCCATTTTTAATTTTTTTATATAAATTTGATACGA
This sequence comes from Hippasteria phrygiana, assembly GCA_037893225.1. Taxonomy (NCBI): domain Eukaryota; kingdom Metazoa; phylum Echinodermata; class Asteroidea; order Valvatida; family Goniasteridae; genus Hippasteria; species Hippasteria phrygiana. Next base: position 664,322 of record JAZGUH010000658.1, on the reverse strand, counting down.
TACTACTCCTGAGTACTCGACTACTCGCAAGTAACTTCTCTGCAAGTACTCAAGTAGCAAAATCCACTACTCGCCCAGCTCTAGCGTTTACACTAGATCCCGATCCTCCTTCGATCCACAATTTACAGCGGAAGGAAGGTCATTGAGTGTAGCCGACCTTGCAGTCATTTTTCGCGGGCTATTAAATCAGTGTCAAAACGTAACATACAAAATGTACTTTGTACATGTACGTAAATGCTTGCCATTTGGTTACGATTTTGTTGCATCATTTGTTATTTTTTTTCGCTCTCATTATGGGATATGGAGATAGATGCTTTCATTACTGCCTTAATTAAACCTAACCCTGCCAGACGCAGCACAGTGCATGTGGTGACAGCTTGACCTTGCTGCACTCTGCACACAAGTCAATGTGACAAAGTATGCAATCTGATGATGCATCTGGCACAGTTTCTAGCCAAAATACCCTGGAGGGTTAGGGTTAATTACATGTAATCATGTTGGTTCCCCTGATATTATCGTACTTTCGGCATACATACAAGTGTACATGTATCTTCCCCAGAGAATAGCCGTCATGAGTCGGGAAAACGTTGCCTGCACATACCAGTTCTTCCCTTGCTATTTTCTCATTTTAAAGCACTCCCCCCCTTTTCTTTACAAAAAGAACACAAGGTCTGGCCAGAAGATCCCTTGGTCATGGCCTTGAACCTAAACTCCATCCCATTTGACTCTAACACATTACATACATGTAAAGGCTGCATGTACATGTATGTGACCCGCTCTGGAAAAAGGTATATTATGTCGCAAAATATGAAAAATGAGTTCCATGCATGTTTGGAAAGCCCGCAATGTAAGCTTTCATTTGGTACATGACAGAGCTCCAAAGCCCTTTCCGTTCTTGAGATATCGCGTTTTTGCATATTAATTAGTTCTATGGAGTTCAGATGAAACAACAGAGAAAACAGGCTTTGAAATAGCTAGTTCTTATGCAATGCAATGGAACAATGCACTCTAAAAAAGGTTATTTTTTCACTTTATTCACTGAAATCAACATTGTTGTGCACCAAACCTGAAACTTTAGATATTTAAGATGTCATTAAAGAAAAACCAAAAAATGAATTTTGACGAAAATGTTTACACTCTCAACGTTGAAAGGGCCATTACACGTAAATGCATAGCGCGACTTGTATATCACCTTTTTCTGGAGCGGGTCACATATGTACATGTACATGTATGATTATCCCCCTCCTAATTATAATAAACACAATGCAAATTTGCAGTGCAACGTGGTTCCAGATGGGACCAGCGCAGCGCATGCAGCTCCTCAATAAACATTATTGTTTTTCTTCGAAGACTTTCGGGCTTCCTATAATCCACTGCGTCACGCATACCGGATGTGGTTGTGTCATATTGCAAGGTCTGATCCACCAATTGCGTTTACACTCAAGCATTGCGGGGGTCTGATCTGGATCGAATCTCCCCGAAAGGGGGATCGAGAAAGGTGGATCAGATCCGGATCAGACCCCGATCCACCTCGCGTTTACACTTGCGGTCGATCCCCCTTCAATCCCCCTTTTAATCCCTTTGCCGGATCTAGTGTAAACGCGGTGTTATGTATACCCTCCATCTCACTCCAGGCATGCGGCTTTGCTTAATATCAGTGTAATACACTGTTTACTTACATGACCAAGTTATCCTCCAGTTTTCTTTGCCATTCCAAGGACTCTCCATTGAAATAATGTGACAGTTATTGGAGGACCATGAAATAGGCCTTTTTGGGACGAATATAGAAATGCGTTGGAGTGTAAACAAGAGCAAGGATTAATAGTAACAGAGAGAATTTGCTGTCCACAATATATAATGCGGAGTGCAATCCAAAAATTAAAAAAAGCATATATTGAAGTGTTTTTCAGTTTGTCCCTATTGCTGTGGAATTGCCTGTAAACTTGCAGGTGTTCTTGATGCTGATACATGTACATGTGTATGTCTTTGTGTGGGAGGGGGGATGATAAGGTCACCAGCGACACCTCCAGCATGACAAGGTGGCATGGTGTCACATCTACATGTACCTCTCACTGAGCTATAGCATTTCAATTTGTTTCAGGTTTATATTTTTATTTTACCCATCAAGTGGGCATTGAAATTGCCACGTTGGTGTCGCTAACACTGCATGTCTGCATCAGTCTGTTGTTAACTTGTCAGTTTCTTTTGATTGTCAGATACACCATGTACATTGTACAATAACAGAAGGGTAGGATTTTGCATTTTTGTGTACACTTTTGTAGGTGGGGTGGTGGGGGGTAGACTGAGTATCAGACGTTGCATGCATTGCATTGCATATCAACGTCTGATATATGCGGACATGCTAATTTATGCGACCCCGCGCGCCAGCCAATCGGAGTGGACTTTGCAAACTTGTGACGTCATTTCGATCAGAAATGTGGACGAAGGTACTGATTGGTTGGTGGGTGTCAACTGACCCAGTTTCTCTGTTGTATTCATCACGGCGCGTATGTAGATGGAAGTTATAAAATAATTCAAATGCCGCCGCGCGTGTCGCGTGCTCCCCCAGCACGCGTACGCAGTACGCAGTACGCAGTACTATACTACGCACAGTACAACTGCAACATGATTCCGTGCGCGTGCAGAAATGTTTACATTTCTCAAAGATATGCATATCCGGGGCGCGTTACGTGTCCGGGTAGCAACGCGCGCCTTGATCAGCGTTTTCCCGAAGGTCCAAAAACGAGCAGGCTGATTGGTCAAAATCTAGAGGTCAAGAGGCGGTTGTCTTGCATAATTAATCGCCAGATCTGCACACATATTATAGACGCTCGTCGCGTTGCACAAGCGGCTATTCCATAGACTAGGTGGGGGGTGGCTCTAGTTGGACATCTGTAACTCCTTGCGTACGGATGACGCCAAATGGCCTGCACAGGCTGCCCCGGCGCCTCACGATAATAACCGTACTCGGGGGGGGGGGGGGGGGGGGCATTTAAAGGTGAACCCACTTGTTTTTGCGGCAAAGTTTTCTGTGGGAAAAAGTGACAGTTTAGCAACATTGTGAAGAAACACCGTTTCAAATTCCTTTAACCCTAATATAACCCACCTCAATCCTCCAAAATCCTCATTGCAGTTTTGGAGGATTTTGGAGGATTGAGGATGAATGGTATTAAAACAAAAAGAGGATTTTGGAGGATTGAGGATGAATGGTGTTTCAAGCAAGGAGGATTTTGGAGGATTGAGGATGAATGGTATTTAAAAAAAAAGAGGATTTTGGAGGATTGAGGATGAATGGTGTTTCAAGCAGAGGATTTTGGAGGATTGAGGATGAACGGTGTTTAAAGCACATGATGAATTTGGAGGATTGAGGATGAATGCCTTTTTTGGGGCAGGGTAATCGGAGGATTTTGGAGGATTGAGGATGGTTCCTAGCAAAAAGGGTCTAGGGGGTTAGGGTTAATTAATTAAAACACCAGTTGAACTCGATTTGGTTTAAAGTTTTACAAAGTAGCTAAAACGGTGTCTGAACGGTTTTAAAGTTGCACCGATTCGGTTTTTATCTCGCCGCTAAAACGCTGATTTAAAACACCTCGGAGGGAGGGTTTAGCTTGAACCAGATCAGTTTTATCTTTTAAAACGATGTCTGAATGGTTTTAGCTTAAAATCCTTCCTGTTTTAGCCAGCACAGTTGACCCGGTGTTAGGTAACCCCTTTTGCGGTGCGCCTTTTGTTGTGTAAACAATCGTGGTTGTCACGTCAGTGCATGTCCTATACACAGCACGCACGCGCTAGCGTGGTCCAGCATCAGTCGCCATCTTTGCTAAATACAGTGTGAAGCCTTCACGTCCGTCTTTCTGCTCTTACCCTTACATGTATAGTCCATTGTTCCGACATTTTTAGAAGCAGCTGTTGATTAAAATAACCAAAAAACTGTTCAACATTGCATCATGGCCATTGCTTCGACTTCATAATTATTCAAACAAGAAACTCTCGTGACAGCGCCATGTTGACAGTAATGCATGTAATGGTGCGCGCAATCCTAGCGATGAATACAATGGAGATCAATGGTTACGAACGAAGCACATACGCCGGCAACAAGTTGAAAGCTGTGCACGCACAATATACATAATGCATACAAATGTACATGTACACACAATTTTATGATGTACACACGAACTAGCGCGCGCTTTATGTAAATAAGCGGAAGTTTCTATGTGACCCCAGAATGGAGATAAACCACTTCGAGTTGAACTCGCCATATACTTAAAACGGTGTCTGACAAATGTCATAGGATTCCTCAGGAATTGCTGAATGATTTTGTGTTTAGATTGCTGAGTTTGAGTAAAGCTTTTTGTTAATTTCTGATCACCTACGTACAATGTATGGCACATTCTGTGGACTTACATTGTAGACAAATTGGGATGTAAAGTAATGGTGCCGAGGCGCTAGAGTCCTAAACCCCCATCAAAATTAAACACAGCCTGCTGTTAGAGTTTGTACTTCGTACGTGTAAGGCTTGGGGTAGTTATAGGTTAATATGAATGTCCTCTGTAATGTACATGTACCGGAGGAATCTCGGAGTTGAACATCCATCTTTTTCTTCATCTCCAGGTGATGCTGATAGGTGACTCGGGCGTGGGCAAGACATGTCTACTAGTGCGGTTCAAAGACGGTGCCTTCCTCTCCGGAAGCTTCATCTCCACAGTGGGGATTGATTTTAGGGTGAGAGATCCGTTGATTGCATTGTACAATGTCTCTGTCTCATTCTGTACACATGTACATTGTACTTGTACAAAAAATGTACAATGTACGTATGTCGTCTGTCTTGTTTGTCTAGCTTTCTGTCTAGTACATTGTAATATGTACAAAAATGTACAACTTTACATAAGCCGTGTTTCCATTGGACTTATTTTTGTCAATCTACCACGACTTTTCTGCAGAATAACAAAATTAAGTCCAATGGGGACATGCGGTAAACTAATGCAGAGCTGCCAACTAGTATTGATTTTCTATATTTTGTACTGAAATTCACAAAAAATATGAATTTTTGTTTATAAATACACATTTTTTTAAATCCAACCATAATAATGTTTTGTCAAGGGATGCAAAAATGCTATGATGGCCTACATATGTACATTGTACATGTACAACAAGAAGATTCAGAAGAAATAACCTTTTTCCCCTTTTTTTGTATGCTGAATGTCTTTCTCACTATTAAGAACCATTGCCCTTTCAGTGGTGCGGACTATGCTATGCGGAAATACTGAAATAAATTTGAAAAGGTTGGCAGCTCTGCTAACGTCTCTGCCAGATTACCGCTACCTTAATTAATGTAAAACAACCAGGCCGAAAGTGGTCACGGAAGATATCCGTTCGACCGCAGAAAGTCATCAGGGACGATAAAAAGTCCAATGGAAACAGCCCCTCACTGTGGAACTACCGCGACCACGCGGAAAACCGTTGTTTCAACAATGCAACTTCCTGTATTACGTCAACTACATGTACACAGCGATTATCGCTGGCTTCTCTTTGTGTATGTCACGTACACCCCCAGTGCAGTTGCGCTTGCGCTTTGCAAGGTGCCCCCCTACATGTACATGTGTACATACATAAGGCCTTTTCACACTAGACAAAACCTTGGGGGTGGCCCCGGGGTGAGAATGTGTGACGTTATACACTTGCCATTTTCGCCCCGGGGCCACCCCCGAGATTGGTGTCGCCCCGGGGCGAATTCTGCTCCAGGGCGAGACCGATCTCGGGGGTGGCCCCGGGGCGAAATGGCTTGTACATGTATGAAACGTCGCACATTCTCACCCCCGCCTGCCGGGTTTCGGACAACCCGGGTTGAGAAACAGGTGGTCCCGACTTAATTAACAATAGAAGACAAAAGGTCATGTCAAAGGGCGTGATATTGTTAATTGTACAGCTTGGCCGAAAGCGCAGCGCACCGCGGGTAATTTGTATAGTCGTACAGTTCAAAGACAATAGTGAAAAATATAAAGCGGATTAGTGTGAAACGTTCATGCCCCGGGGTTGTCTGAAGTACAGTACATTGAAAAGTTGACCTCAAAATAGGAACATCTTTTCACACTTTTTCTCATCTCAAGGAATTCATTTTCATTTCACAAAATGTAAAAAAATATCTTCACACCTTTTCACAAAATGTGAAAATATTTTCACACTCCTTTCACAAAATGGGAAAATATTTTAACGCTCTTTTCACAAAAGTGTGAAAACATTTTCACACTCTTTTCACAAAATGGGAAAATAATTTTCCCCACTTGAATTAGCCCCAACCCTTTTCTCACTTTTGTGAAAACTTTTTCACATCTTTGTGAAATGGAAAAATAATGTGTACATGTGCATGTATATTTGCATGTACATGTACATGTAAATGTTCATCTCTCAATATGGAAAGCAGAGGATTGTAAATCTCAAACAGAAGTATAATCTTTCATTATTTGCTGATTTGAAGGAGAGTGCTAACGTTAGAGGAAGACGGCATAACATGTTCAAGGCAGTCCATTTGAACTCTTTTTGTAAACTATTCGTCATACATATTCACAAACAATTTCGTCCCTATCAAGATCGCATTTATAAGCATCAAGATTTTCTTCGGCAAAACATTGAACCTGTAGCGCTGTGTGGTCCCATCTTTATGCGTACAGACGGTGCATCAGGGGTACCCCTTGGGCACGGTATTTTACGGGAGACGTCGGGGTGTCGCGGCGGTTCTGGCAGCCAAATGAAACTGCTACAATGTGTTTGTGCAGTCAAGCGTATCATAAACAATAATCCAACAATGGATTGAAACTGCACAAACAGCGGCCAGTGGCGTCATCCGGCCTGGTGACAATGTTTTTTTTGCGCCCACAGGCGTCATCCGTACGCAAGGGGTTAAATGACCAAAGCCTGTTTCACAAAAGCGCTAGAAACACACATCTGTGACGATTTGCTGGGTTTTGCCTGTGTGGGTCAGAGGCTACACGTGTATCGCTGGTACTGCAATATTCTATGAATGATGAAATTTAAAGGTTACCAATGATTTTCCCGCACTGTAATTTGTTTTTGGGTGAAATAGCAGGTTTTTTCCCCCTTTTAAAAACAATCACCGTTTTAACGGATTTTGGACGTAAAATAATTTCTGGTACATGTACTGTGACCTACACATGTACGAGTCCCTATACGGGTAGTTTAAAATGTGTTTTAATGTCAACTTGCACAGTAAAACAATTATAACATATTTGCTGTAACGCAGCAAGCAACTGACCAATCAAAACTGAAGAAAATTGTGTTCACAAAAGCCATGTTAAATTGCAGTGTTTCCTTCCTCCATGTGTAAAGCAATGTTCAGCAAACATTCATGCTTCAAGGCGATTTTAACTGCACAGTATCCCTGCGAAAATCGCATCAATAGTTTCACACGACCAATCTCAGTGATCGTCGCACGGATGTCGCATCAATGCGAAATTTTGGAGGAGGTCTTGATCATTGTCACGATTCGTACGATACCCATGCGATTTGGGGACAGGGATACACTTTCACACGGCACGGAATCCGTGCATTCGTGACATCGATGCGATTTGGCCCGTGTTTCTGACGGTCATGTGAAACGGGCTCAAGTGTATGTACAGTTATGGGTCTGTACATGTACTGTACACAATGTATGTGCAGGTTCTGTGAATGCCAAAGGCAGTATTGACGAGCATGTGTAGTATTGCTTGTCATTGTCAGATGCTGTGGTTTGGGGGGGGGGGGGGGGGGGGTTAATAGCCAACCATGCGGTACATGTACAGTCTGGAACCTGTATGCTTGAGGGGACTGATGTTCGCTGAGTACCCGGCAGATAATACGATTCCATTGATGAGGAACCATCCTCGCCAGTGAATTCCGGTTTGATCATGACGTGTTCACAAAATGTGTCTAGGCTTTAAGAGCAATCAATCAAAACAGAAAAAAACAGAAGAGTGTGTAATGAAATACGCGAACTGCAGGATTATGATCACCATACATGGGTCATTCCATAAATTTGGGGTCCAAAAGTGTGACATTTTGTGGTGTCCCTGTTACACCTGACCCGTTTAATTAAAAAGTATCATTAAAATTGACTTCACACTATTTTGTTACTTGTTTGGCAGGTACTTTGCTTTACACAATCGCTCTTGGAGATATGTAGATGTAGAAGGCATTAAAGAATGTGTCTGGAATTGCAAAATCTTACAAATACAGTTATGCCCAAAATAATTCATACAATGAAAAATCTGGTAGTTTGCTTTTCTCTCATACGTACATGTAATTTAAGCTGGATTGGCGGAACTTAGGCTTTACTTATGTACATGTGTACACGTGTACATGTAATGACTTTTAGTTGGCATGGGTACAAATCATATATTTTGGTTTCACATCATTAGCATAAAATGATTCACAATACCCCAAAATGTATGAATAAACGGGGACAAAAAAAATGTCACACTTTTGGACCCCAAATTTATGGATACATGTACATGTACATGTAGGCCTACATGTATACAGTACATTGCAATTGAGAGTTAACCTCAAAATGTGCACTCATAAGACTAGTCCTTAAAGATTTTTACAGTTGGCAGGAGATTATTTCATGTGACAAACGTTAACAAAAATGGACACGTGTATGTAACCTACAGTATACAATGTATGTGTACAGACATGATGAAAAAATTGTATAGAATCCTATGTGGTGCAACATATTTTTTTCACAGCAATTTAACATTTTTACCAATACGTTACAAATTGTATCTCAACTTGCCAAATTCACCTCCTCCCACTAGCCATGGGTGACCTCGCCTGAGGTGTTAAATATTAAAATGCATTGGAATTTCTCAGCCATGCATATGATGCGCTAGGCATCATGCAAGCTCTTTGAAGTACAGTACATTGAACCTGTAGTACATGTACATGTATACAAAATGTACGTGTACATTTGTATATTCATTGATATCCTAGAATTTAACCCTAATTAATGTACAGTACATGTACCTAAATATAAATCCATCAAAATCCAAACCCTGTTTTGGAGGATTTCGGCGGATTCAGGATACCTCAATATTGAAAACTGGGGGATTTTGATGGATCGAGGACGTACATATACATGTAAGCCTAGCATTACTGTAGGATTTTGATGGATTCAGGATTATACATGTATAACTCCATATCATTGAGCAGTCACCAAAACCAACTTTTTGTGCATGACAAAATACATGTAGGTGGATTTTGCCGGATTCAGGATACTTTCTAGTCAAGTTACCCAAGGGGTTAGGGTTAAAGTACAAATGTACATTTGAACATGTACACAATGTACATAGTGCCATACATGTACATGTACACTGTACATGTACATGTATCATGGAAAGTAATGGAATTCAGTTATTTTTACAAGGCATGCAAGGAGTCACAGAAAATTGATATACTCTGTATCAAGAAAAAATCCTTGAAAAGTCATGCAATCTCACACAACCAATACACGTGGTCAGTGTATAATTGTAATGTACACATGTACATTTTGTACATATTAACCCCATGCGTACGGATGATGCCATATGGCGCAAAAAAACAGTGCCACCAGGCCGGATGACGCCATTTGCCGCTATTTGTGCAGTTTCAATCCATTGTTGGATTATTGTGTATGTTACGCTTGACTGCACAAGTACATTGTGGCCATTTCGCTTGGCTGCCAAGGCCGGCCCGACACCCCGGTCCCTCCTGTAAATAACCGTACTCAAGGGGTTTTAAGATGGAAATTGGAAAACCCCCAAATTTTCTCTTGGAAAGTCATCATGGAAAATGGAAATTATACATTTCCTCCCTCCCTCCAAGTGTCACTGCCCCCAAACCTGCAGTGCAAAAACTGTATGACAGCAGTGTCAGTCAAAACCAAGTCAATCAGTTGTGATCAATTTCTCCACTCTGTACTGACTGTGCAATGGATGCGAATATGTTTAATCTCCTGCCAGCAACTGAATCTGGCATGTTGTGTTGGTAGTCAAAACATACATCATCAGTACCACATGGGGGTACCTTTTATATCAATCAATTATGGTCAATAAATACATGTACGATTTGAAGCCTTGCATGGTGGAAACGATGAGAAAGTTTGCTCTGCTCTCACTCCCCTGAGGACGGACAGAGCACACTGTCCGAAGCGTCAAGTTCCATTCTCACCCCGGTTCTTTTCAGAACCACACGTCTTCCTAAAAGAGATTATTTTCACATGGTGTCATCACCCGCAATCGGCCATTTACTTTCTCAAATAATATATGGTCTGAATTTATTTTGACTCGTACAGTTACTCCTCATGCTGTAGTACGGTTAATCAAGATTTATCACAAAACCAATACATACATGTACCATTACATGTACAACTGTACATATGCGTACACACATACACAGCTAAAATGAGACAATGTACAAAGTACTGTATACGTAGAGGAGAAACAAAATACAAAGGAATCTTTCTTGTCCTCGGGAGTCGGACTTTTGTTAAAATCGGTCCTCGGACGTAAAAATACAAATGTATGTGCTTAGTCTATGGGGTTGTGTTATATTAACCCTATAACCTACCTGAATCTATCAAAATCCATACCCCTGTTTTGGAGGATTTCGGCGGATTCAGGATACCTCCATATTGAAAACTGGGGGATTTTGATGGATTGAAGATTGTAAGCCTAGCGGTGTACATGTACTGCAGGATTTTGATGGATTCAGGATATCTTCATATTGGTGAGCAGTCACCAAAACCAACTTTTTGTGCATGACAAAATACATGTTGGTGGATTTTGCCGGATATACAATATGTACAATGTAGGATACATGTACTTTCTAGTAAAGTTACCCAAGGGGTTAGGGTTAAAGGAACAATAGGAAACACAAAGCATTGCCCCAGTAGTATAGGAAAACACAACGACTGTGTGTACATGTACATTGTACTTGTCTGGATGGTCTTCAATTTTCATGATTTTGGTTGACATTTGTTTTGCTCAACTTGTATAGTAATGTACATACATGTACATTGTACAAGACCATCTCTTCAAAATGCACTGTTTGTATGAAAAATGATTGATAAATATACTTTTACATGTAGTTTGGAAATGTTAAACCATTGGAAACCAGACCGTACGGTGTACATTATTGTATTTCCTGATCTTTCCAACAGCAGCAATTTTCAGACAAATGCTTTTCCACCTCTAAGGCTGTGTGTTTCTTTTAGTTTGCAATGCTCCCAAGCAGGGTTTTAGTAGCGGTTTGAGTAGTCGGAGATTTCCAAATCCGGTTATCCTAATTTATTCAAACCGAATAACAGTTATCTGATCTCACCAGAAGTTCCCATCTATGTACATTTGTAGCTCATACACAACTTTGCCAACAAAAAGTGATGAGTGAGCCTGTGCGAAAAGCCCTTCTGATGACTGGATACATGTACATGTACATGTACATGGGCCTGTTTGTTTCACACGAATCCAGATCGCGATCAGTGATCCAGCCGCTGGTTCGCTCCATCCATTAGGCGGAATCTGGTGTGTGAACCAACGTACAGATCACTGATCGCAATCCGCATGCCAATGGTTTGCAGGATTCAGTGACCTGTGGGCCTTTATACACTCTACACAATCGATGGGCAGGCTATTCATGTACCAAGAAGACCACTGGGTCTTTCCACACAAACGGTTACAAAAGTGTGACATTTAGTGAATGCAGAAAGTTTACAATCAGAGACCATGGAGCATGTTGTTTACTTCAGCCTGTGTCACAAAAAATGGAAGGCTTAATTTTTTTTGGGGTTGCTTTCGAATATCCAGTTTCCAAAATCGAAACCGAATAGTGAAATTCAAAATTCAAAACCCTAGTCCCAACTCCTTTTCACTGTTTTCGAAATTCTCCCAAAGCAATGATCCCTTTACGCTTGTCCTCCCCCGTATATGACCAGCTCACGACTCACTCCCGGCTGCAGGGTTAGATATCCTTGACAGATCCAGCGCAGCACTCATCATCATCATCATCATCCGTCCCCATGTCGGAGGAGATGGGCAAGGACAGGCAAATCATTTAGCCCCGGAATGTGAGGAGGTGTCGGTGTCTGATTAGCTGTAGGCTCGGAGGCGACACCAGGGTTCCCCGTGATTCGTGATGCTGAGAGGGTTTGGGGAATAATCTCCCCATTCGGTTTTCTTTTACAAGGAGACGGGAGGAAATGAAGAAAAGGTCATTATACATGTACATGCTCCACGTCTCAAGTAGGAGAACCTTGATGAAGATTACTCTTGGGAGACCATTTAGTCATGATGTTGTGTGTATCCTGTGTATGCCTGATCCAGTGGTGTAGCCATGTTCTCTTTGGTTAGGGAGGGGGGGGGGGGGTGGAGTGGAGGTGGGGAGGCACGGCCATTTCTGAGGGGGCAAGTACATTTTTCCCCAGATTTTCAGGACCAAATTGTTAAGTTCTTGGGTCCAGATTTTTTTGGCACCCAGCAAAATAAAACAAATTTGAGCTGTGCGAGATATATCTTTAGGAATTTTATGAGCATCCCGCTCGTAATTCAACATTTGAAACTTAAAGAATCTGTTTATAGGCTACTTATCGTCAGTCAAATTTTGTGAAATTGGAAAGCTCATACCATATCGAATGCTAACTAAGCAATTCAATTTTTTAAAAATATATATGTAAAACGTGGAATGCTGCGTAGCACTATGTATAAGTAGTACAGTGTGTAAGTTGAAAAGTTAAGTTATGATAGTGCTCACGTAATGAAGTTGTCCGAGCTTTCGGTGACGAGCACCTTCCTCAGGGATGTTATGGCAGTGCATTCTTGGGTGGAATGAACGCGTTGAATTCCACGTTGATAACGACTCTACTGATGCCCAGCGCCGTTCCTTAGAACAACGCATTACATTCAACTTGGGAACGCGCTCCTCCGATGGCATCAACGTGGAATTCCACCCAAGAACGCACTGCCATAACATCCCTGAGGAAGGTGCTCGTCACCGAAAGCTCGGACAACTTCATTACGTGAGCACTACATTGTACATGTATAATAGTAACTTAACTTTTCAACTATATACAAAAATGTATACACCCCAAAAGTACAGACATACAATGTAGAAAGAATCTATCTTTTCTTGTTTTTTGTAGCACACACCTTGAGCGTCCTTGTGCTTGCAATGTGCCCCATTAATCCTAACTCCCTACATCATTTTCCCCCCATGTAACCTGAATCCTCCAACATCCTCTGATTTCAAAGTGGTAAAACTCCATATAACCTGAATCCTCCAAAATCCTCTTATGGGGGACCATAGCATGAATCCTCCAAAATCCTCTAGGTTCTTTTTGCATACCCCTAGTAACCTCAATCCTCCAAAATCCTCATGGATCACATTGAGCCTGATAACCTGGATCCTCCATATTCCTGCAGGGGCAAAAACCCCTAGTAACCTCAATCCTGCAAAATCCTCCGATGCATCAACTTCCAAGTGCCCTCAATCCTCCAAATTCCTCCATTTTGCAAAGAGGATTTTGGAGGATTTGGGAAGGTTAGGGTTTAAACAAATTACTAAAGAAAGATTGGTTAAATCTCTCACTGGCTGTAAGATGTACAGAGTAACTGTACAATGTACATTGTACATACATGTGTACACATACATGTACATATACAAATGTACATGTGGGTCTATCCACACTAATGAGACCCCATTTGGTGTGACATGGGAGGGGAATTTGAGATTGTAGTTGATTTGATTTGATTTGAGGTTGTAGTCCATTGATTTTTGTCAATACATTCAGTACCCATCAAAAAGTTTGTTTAGCAAAGAAAATCAACATCTAACAGAGTATTTAACCCCTTGAGTACGGTTTTACGGGAGACATCGGGGTGTTGCGGCAGTTCTGGCAGCCAAGCGAACCGCTACCATGTGTTTGTGCAGTCAAGCGTAACATAAACAATAATCCAACAATGGATTGAAACTGCACAAACGGCGGCAAATGGCATTATCCGGCCTCAGTGGTGGCACTTTCTTTTGATGCCATATGGCGTCATCCGTACGCAAGGGGTTAAGAAGTTAAATACCTGGAATCATATTCAAGATGTTTATGTTTGTGACATATCAAACGTGTAACATTTCTGGACGGACATTTGTCACATACATGTACATTGTAATCCATCCTAACCCACTAGGGTGTGTGGAAATTCGTATTGATATTGATGGTTTAAGCAGTGTTATGGTTCATTTGTTAAAATACCCCAAAATTTGTTACAATTTCCACTGATAACAGTCCTGACATTGTAAGAGATGTAAACTGACCAAAATTTCAGAATGTTACTAAATTCCGCTTTCTTTTTTCCAGTCAATAATAAAATAATAATGTCCGTCCATGTTACAAACATAATGTCTAGAAGATGACGCTCTAATTTCTTATACATGTACATGTACATGTACACTGTATGTATATATCCAGAGTGTTGTCCTATTTTTTGTGTCGGTGTGATCATTGACAGCTTTGGAAAGCGTCAGAAAAACATTTGGGCAAAATATTTGGTTTGATGTCTTAATTACTCCTATTGCTATATGTATCCCTTTAGTGTGGACAGACCCATGTACATGTACATGTACATTGTACATTGTACATGTACAAAATGTATGTATGATCAGGGACTTTAATTTATGATCCCTGCATGTACATGTGTAGATCTCCAACAGTATTCATTAGCCTCGCTGATGTGTTATAAATGAGTAAAATGACTAGTGACCTTCAGGCCTTATTTGCCCTGACATGTGTGGTAGAGCCCTGATGATATCTGTGATAAATTGCACACATAATATATTTTCTGTGCAGAATATGTGTATGGACATCGGCAGGCGCTGCTGTGCAGAGGTGGGTGGTTTTGTAACATATAATAATAATCTTACCCCTGCTCATCAGGCCCATTAATCATTCCTGAAACCTTCTCAGCTCCCTGGGGAGTATACAGCCCTGGCTGCAAGTTAAGTGCACATGGGCTAATCAAACACATAACCATCACAGGTACCCATTTACTCCTGGGTGGAGAGAAGCAATTGCCAGTCCATACATGTACATGTACATATATGCAAAATATGCAATGTACAAATGTACATGTACATGTATAATCATGACAATGTACATTGTACACTGTCAACTCATTCTGGTTCATAGTTGATTTTAAAACTTTGAATACAGAACACCTGCTTTGGATGAGTAATTTCTCCGGAGGTGTTGACTGCATTTGTTCAGCTTCTGCCAGGTGCCATCTGACAGGACTGTTGATTATAATAACGGAGGAAGGTATTCCTTCCTCCGTGTATACCTTCCTCCATGTTATAATTGAGTACCGGTACAGTTTGTGTACAATATGTGACCTTACAGCACAAAATGAGTATAAAGTCGCGCTATGGCTTTCTGAGTTACAATCAGAAACGACACTTTTTCACTGAAAAGACAATTTTGGGATTTTAACAACTGTACCGTAATTTTCGGAATATAGGCCGCACGGAGTATAAGCCGCACCACGCAAAAATCTGCAATTTAAGATTTAAAGTTGGCGTATCTATTAGCCGCACCGGCATATAAACCGCACCGCGGCACTGACGACCAACCACAAAAGTCATCGTGCTGCATATCGCTAGTATGTAAATGGTTCCACTACACATGCAATCCTAAAGTGTGAGCAGTGTGCAAACGAGATAGGGCTCCGTGCAAAGAAAAGGCGGAAAGAAAAGGCGAGTTGGGGGTCAATATCGACACCATCTTACTTACCTGACTTCAGTTTAAGTGTCTGGTTCCCGCTATGATATTCTTATTGAAAACGCAATTATCGAGAGTCGGCAAACAGACAAAGCAATCCTACTGGTATACGAGTATCAACGAGGAGCACGGTGCGTAATACCAGCGACGTACTGCCCATTGAAGCGCGGTTGCTATGTGGACAGCGCCCTTATTCGACGCGCACAGAGCCCAATAAACTCTCATAAGTCCTCGGAATTACCAATTTTGACGGGCTGGATGAGTGTCCTGGCTGGGTGGGCCGCGAGGCAGTTCTTCTTGTTTTTGGTGGGTTTTTTTTGACGGGGCGGGTGGGGGGGGGGGGAGGGGGAGGGGGAGGGAATAAAAATGAAAATGACAACTTTAACCACTAATCTGAGCTCAACAGTCACCAATTGACCAGTGAAAAAATTACACAATGATAAAACAGATAAAAACAAACAGACGCACCACACGATTTGTGAGGTGTGAACGGTACTTACGGTACATTTGCAAGTCTATTCGGTCCCTCTGGCTGGACTGGTTTCCTTTATTTCCAACACGTGAGTAAAGTGAACGTAAACGGCAACCAGGGTTCGAAATTCGTAATCTGGGGGCCAAGGCCATTTTGGCCTTCGTGACGTCAACATTTCCTGGGGCAGTGAGCGAAACTTTTAGACATGTGGAAGGTGCCAACAAACAATGAAAACTGAGCTTATACAGCTTGCGTATTTCTTATTTTAACCACTTAGAAATTAAAGAGTAAAGAATGTGTAGCACTGTTCAATACGTTGCTTTAATATCTTCAGCACACCCATCGATCAATATTAATAAAAAATTATTCATATTAATAATAACATTAAGTTTGTCGCAGTTTTTCTTTTGCTAGTCAATTTTATCACATTGCTAATCAAATGACAATATGATTAGCATAATTTGCTAATCATTTTTTTCTTATTTCCATCACTGCCTGACCCTGTAAGTTGTATAGTCATGGAGGAAACACGGCCCGTGCCGGGCATGCCGCGCGACGGCATTAGTGGTTTCACCGTGCGTTGCCGCCATCTTCACCCGCCACGTTGCGGTCACACTCCGCACGGGCCATTCGGGAAATCACAGTGCGCTATATCGCTGGCGGAAAAAGTGTCAACATTAAGTAAAAATGAGTTTGGTTCCGTGGGGCAGAAATTAGTTTTATCATGATTCATTTCATTCTTGTACTTAATAGCCGACTTTAATGACGTTTTAATTAATTAAGCGATGCGAGGCATAATTGTCGAATAAATCGCAAACAGAAAACGCTTCGGTTTCCACGTGTCCGAGTCATTAATGCACGTACATGTACATCGCAGCACACATGCACTATGCACAATCGTTTGCACGAGGAGAGTTCGTTGTGTTAAGTTGAACAGGCAACTCTGGACCATCGCTAAACCGCACACATGGCTTATTAGCCGGCTTTGGGGGGTTCAGGTTACTCTAGTAAGAGCTACCGCGGATTCAGAGCTTGTTTTTAGGCTGTGACTGGTTCCCGCCCCAGTGAGAAAGAAAACAAATAATGCACGGACGGGAACCAGTCTGCTTGGGGAATCAAGGTTTTGTGAAGGTTTTTACATGGGGCGCACAGGCCGTGCGGGCCTAGCGCGATCGCTCATCACCGCACGGGCAATTACCAGCGCGATCGAAAAGCGCCGTCTTGTAGGATCCGGCAACGGTTTGGTACTGAAAAATTGAGGGCTTGGTTCGGCAAGAAGGGCACAACGGCCAAAGTATTAATGGGGCACAGCACAACTGGCCGTGAATAGTGCATTTTTACAAGGGTATCGACGGCACTGGCCGCCGTGGCCGTTGTGAATTTCTAACCTTGTGTGACTGATTTTATTCTTCAAATGTTGCCGTATAAGCCGCCCGGAGTATACGCCGCCCGGAGTATAAGCCGCAGGGACATTTTTCAGCATGAGAATCAATGTATAAGCCGCGGCCTATATTCCGAAAATTATGGTATTTGTAAAACTCTATTCTATCATATCCCAAAGACTCTAAACTGAATCTCTTCACTAAATATTTGGGGATTTCCTTTTTGAACTTAGGTTAAAGTGTGCACAGATCACAAACTTTGAGCTTCATTTTCTCAAAACAAGGGGTCAAGACTGATAATTTTAAAAGGTTGTATCAGGGGCTAGGAACAAAATACATGTACCACAGCACACAATATATCAAATTAAAGCTTTTAATCTGTACTATTAGGAAATATCATAATCATGATTTTCAAATGTTGGTACTTAATCCCCATTTCGTAAGAACAGGTCACATACAATATACATAGTATACACGTACATGTATGGAGTGTGCAAAGAACTACACTCTGTACACTTTAATAGTCAGTGCTCTATCCAGGGGGTAGGGGGGAAGGGGGGCCACTAATTGCCTATTGACAAGTTGACAACATCTTGCCATACATTTTTTGTTTAACTTAAAGTGCCCGTTCTTCACAACCAGTATTTCAATTACCTCACTCCCCAGCTTTTTGAAATATTATTTATGGCAAACAAAATGTTGAGACACTTTTTTTGGAAACATTTCCAATTTTGCTAAGGTGTACAGGTTCTGTATATATCTCCGAGGACAAGAGGAGAAAGGAAATACAAAGAAACCTTTCAGTCCCCGCACGTCAAGTCTTTTGTTGAAATCGGTCCTCGCACGTAGAAGTACCATGTACGTGCTTAGTCTATGGGGTTGGGCTATATTTAAGGAACAATAGGAAACACAAAGCATTGTCCTCACACATATAGAGACAGTGAAAATCCGCCATCGCGGAATCACGGACGGAATCACGGAATCAAGTGTCAAAAACGGAATTGAAGATTTTGAACGGAAAAAAAAACGGAAAACGCATTCCAAAATAAGATTGAATGAGAATGATATTAAATTCAATTAAATATTATAAAAATGTGCTGATAAGCTTTTTAAATAACAGAAGAATCACGTTAAAATGACGAGGCAGCATACCATTAATCACGCAACGTAAACTCCAGCCGATTACATGGTGTACATGTATGTACATGTGTGTACACGACAATTCATTTAGAATTTGGGCTAGTCACGCACTTGGGGCCTGACCCGATTTCATTCTATTCCAGAACGAATACCTTGATGTGGGAACAGGCGCAATGAACCAGCGGTCGGATTTGTGGCACAATCATGCCAAGCTAACATAGGGGTGAAACCTCCTGTTACTGGATATGATTTGCGTGCATGTATTTTACGTGCTACTCCTGTTAAACATTTCACGCTGCGAAGATTTTATTCCATCTCTCTAAAATGCCCACTGTGCTCGTCAAAATTGAAAACTTCCCGTCCAAAATCATGCAGAATCAGTCGGATTGTCAGGTTTATAACTTCGGGTTCTTTATTAAATGTTTCTTTTGGGGAGGGACGTACACTTGTCATGTAATGATTGGGCGTCTACACCAGACAACTCATAACCATGTATGCAATGGGGACGATTTCAGGTTAGTGATTTTACCAAATTCAAGAGAATTTTAGAGAATTTCAAAACTGTAAATAGTTAAACACATACATGTACATTGTACCGGTACATGTATCCTGAGCAGAATACATAGTGTACATGTACACAATGTTCATGTACACATGTTGGAGATACACATAATGTACATTTGTACATAATGTATGTACATGTACATGTAGATTCTGTTCTTCTACGATCCTCAGGATGCGTCGTTTGTTGACATAAGACAGCTGGTGCCTGGATAACAGCAAGATACGGCAAGACGCACGGCCCTTCGTGCTGATATTGCCATTTCTGTGGGGCTGAGGGGTATTTCCCTGCGTGCCTATAGGCTCCTGGATTTTATAATGTTTGACTTATCAGAAAGTTGTTGCATGATGTACAATGTACATACATGTAGTTCGTCACCAGATTCACAAAGAGCTTGTCGATTTTCAAGAGAAGCACATTTTGAGATATATCATACTTGAAATTCTTATTTTAGAAACTGGAGAAAGGGCAAAATGCAAAATGCAATTTTTTGGACATGTGGGCCCCTTGCACAATTATTCTAAGAACATAATTAAAACCCAAACCCCCATAGACCCTTTTTGCTAGGAACCATCCCCAATCCTCCACAATCTTCCTTGTTTTTGGAAACACCATTCATCCTCAATCCTCCAAAATCCTCCTCGCTTGAAACACCATTCATCCTCACTAATCCTCCAAAATTCTCGAAAACTGCAAGGAGGATTGAGGTGGGTTAGGGTTAAGGCAAGTCAGAATGGTTGAGTATGACGGTAATTAGCGAAACAGTGAAAAAAAACTTGAAATCAAAAAAAAAATAATTCATTTTTAAAATATGTGTCCCTTCATGAAAACGGTGGCGAATTGCACACGTCAGGGCTTGAAATGAACGACGGCCACGACGGCCAGTGCCGTCGTTGCCTTCTTACTGGCCGATGTGCCCCACAAAAAATCTCCGTCTTCACGGCCAGTTTTGCCTTGCCCCGTATTTACCTTGGCCGCCGTGCCCTTTTTGCAAAAACACAGCCACTTACAATCCTTCATATCATTTGTTTTTTCGATGTCATGCCAGCCCTTCATAAAATATCGCTGCACAACACGTTGGCGATCGTACAGAATCACATGCACACAATACGTGCAGCATATATACACATACTTTGCACACAAACTGAATCTGGTCCAGTTTCGGAGTATGCCGATACTTCAAGCATCAACACCCCCACCGCAAGATTAAATGTGTGTATTCGTACGTACACACAAATCAGTAGGAGTATGTACATGTACGGCAACGTTTACGTGCAGTCAACTGACTTTCTTTTTCTCAGTACTTGCACGTGTGCGCCTCACAATACGCATCGATGTTCGTGTACGAGGAAACGCACCCTTGTAGGCGGCGCTATGAAGAGCGCCTTCGGCGCGCTACATACGTCCAGTAACTTCATGATCTTTGGTCACAACACGCGGTGTTCCGATTGTCAAAAGTTTCGATGAATAATTAGGCAAAAAAAATCGATAGAGAAAGAAGATTTCTGCACGTTAATTCACAGAACTTGTCTTGATCTCTTTTGTCTGTGAATACATTTTCCGTGTTCATGAATTTATTTCGAGGTTGTACCGCTCGTATAACGCAGCGTGTTTTCGCGACATTTCCTACCGCAACACGAGGTTCATCGCCCGCCACACAAAGTGCATCACGCACGCTTAATACCATGCCACCGGTCGATAAACGGAGCGTTGTGCATGTGTACGGCCATGTTTTCTTCCTCCATGGTACGACCTAAATTCTCCATTATTTTTAAGAATTATCGACCGTAAATATTTTTGACATTAATTAAGGCAAGTTTTGATCATTTTTTGTGGCAATTTTTTGTTATAGCTTTGATCGTAGCATAAACGGAAATAGTTTAGGCTGAAATTCACATATAATTGAATACCCATGTGATCGGAAGCAGTATGTTTTTGGCCTCATAGTCTTACTCTTACTCTTAGTTAAATACGTTTTGAACGGAAAAAATGCCGCTCCCTTCGTGCCCTTTCTGCAGATATAATTTGGCCCTACTTACTGGCCTTGGTGCCCTCCATAATTTTGCTTGACTGTGCAAGCTCGTACCAATGTGTGAAAGTGTTGTTTTTATGACATTAAATAGGACTGTAGAAATTATGTACATCTATCTTCATGCACTGTATCGTAAATTGCCCCAAATTGTTTGCCAACATTTTTAAAATTTCTTGCCAAAATTTCAAAATTTCTTCTCTCTGAAGTTGGGCAAAATTGTCAAAAAAGAGAAAGTTTAGTGTTGTGTTGTTTTTAAACTTGGAAGGACGGGCAATATTTTCCAAGATGGCTGTTCCCATGGTGTTTTTTAGATTGATTTGGCTGACATTATTTTGGTACCCCCAAATCGATTCAAAGCATGCAAGAAATGGACTGGGAGGCAGCCATGACAAAGGACGCGAGTGGCAACACTATTTATATTTTACCTTCTAAAGTTAGGCAAGATTTCTGCCTTTCCCAGCGTGTTGTTAACTCCTTGAGTACGGTATTTGACAGGAAGATGTCTGGGTGCTGCGAAACGGCCACAATGTGTTTGTGCAGTCAAGCGTAACATATACACAATGACCCAACAATGGATTGAAACTGCACAAACAGCGGCCAATGGCGTCATCTGGCCTGGTGGCACTGTTTTTTGGGGCCATATTCCGTCATCCGTACGCAAGGGGCTAAGTGTTGTATGCTCAGTGCTTTCCATGTCGGAAACGGCAAAGTCCAATCCAATATGTGACCCGCTCTGCAAAAATGAGTCTGATGTCGCGCATTACACTTACAGGGTATGTCTCAGACTTTGCGTACGGAAGACACCATATGGCGTAAAAAAAAAAAAGTGCCACCAGGCCGGATGACGCCATTTGCCACCGTTTGTGCAGTTTCAATCCATTGTTGGATTATTGTTTATGATACGCTTGACTGCACAAACACATTGTAGCGGTTCGCTTGGCTGCCAGAACCACCGCGACACCCCGATGTCTCCCGTAAAACCGTACTCAAGGGGTTAATGTCTCAGACTTTTTAATATAACTATAAGATTAAGAAATCGCACACTTAAAACAAACATAATGAAAGCTTATTTCATGATCTTTCAGACCAACTGTAAAGCTTAAAAATGTATTTTTAACACATCAGACTCATTTTTGTAGAGTGGGGCCACAAATTTACAGGTACAATGTACATCATCCCTGACACAGATTCAGTCATCACAATCTTTAAAAGTTCTCGCAACTTCTTAATATTTTTTCCTGTCTTAATAACACTATTACAGTAGCCATGCATTAGCTTTTCAGGGGTGAGATTTGTCAGGATTTATCTTGATTTAAGGATTTTTTTTGGTCGGGATTTCAGAATTTTTAAAGAATCTCTTGCAATCTGGAATTCCCGAGGTGTTGTCCTGAAGGTGTTTTGACTTGTAAAAGTGGATATACACATGTAGACCAATAAAAACAGATTTTGTTTATGTGTTACTTTCAATTATTTGTTTCTATTGTATTGTTTTGTCTTACTGATACATGTGCAAGTGTTATTATGTTGTGTTGAAACTTGAATTAATGTAAGTGGGGGGATCCTACTTGACAAGCTTTGCTTTTTAGGAACCCCCATTCACATTTATCCAAATATTAACATGTTTTGTTCTGTTGCTTAATGTTATGTGGAAAATAAAGTGAATTAATGAATAATAATAATAATAATAATAATATTTTAAGGGGGTACCTTTAGGCGACCCGCTCTGGAAAAAGGTATATTATGTCGCAAAATATGAAAAATTAGTTTTATGTATGTTTGGAAAGCCCGCAATGCAAGCTTTCATTTGGTACATGATAGAGCTCCGAAGCCCTTTCCGTTCTGGATATATCGCGTTTTTGCATATTAATTAGTTCTATGGAGTTCAAATTGCACAACAGAGAAAACAGGCTTTGAAATAGCTAGTTCTAATACAATGCAATGGAACAATGCACTCTAAAAAGGTGATTTTTTCACTTTATTCACTGAAATCAACATTGTTGTGCACCAAACCTGAAACTTTAGATATTTAAGATGTCATTAAAAACAAAAAATGAATTTTGACAAAAAATTATACCCTCTCAACGTTGAAAGGGCCATTACACGTAAATGCATAGCGCGACTTATATCACCTTTTTCTGGAGCGGGTCACATATTCATCTGGGGTCCTCGTGGATTTTTTAGTGGATTGTTTTTTGGATTTTGAGGATTTTTTCTGTTTTGGCCAATCTCACTCCTGGCTTGTACATTGACCCCAAGGACACACTCTGACAAATTAATGTCCGGTGATGCTCTTGTGTTATTTTATTTAAAAGAAACACTTGACCTATTTTCCGCAGTGAAACGTTTGATGGATGCTTGATTATTATTACCCAAGGGGCTAGACTTTAATACTTCATCCACATTTAGGTTAAACATGGATAGGTTTTATGATGCCATGGGGAGACCAGTTGTGTGTTGTTGCCTGGTGCCTAGCCAAAAAAGAGAATTGTACCATCAAAATACAGAGATTGGACCCAAGTGCAGTACAGCAAGCTTTACACGTCGGACATTCCATATTATACAACACCTGAAAAAATCCCAGCCATCCGATTGGTGGATCGTCGATCACGTGCATTGAATTATTCGACCCATCACACGACGCGAACCCGCACCGCCCAAAACGTTCTATCACATGGTTCTATCAAACGGTGCGCGCGCATTGATAGAACCAAAAGAACTTCCATAATTTCACGGTAACTATGGTGGCGCTACAACAGGGCTGTCATTCACACAACATCATACATGGCGACCGAGTTTCCCGAACTGCCGCGGTTTGTTCTCCTAACAGACGACGAAATATTTGAACTTGTAGGCGATGCTGACGCTCCAAATACAAAGAGACAAATCAAATATGCAGTGAAACGATTAGATGAATTCGCAAGACACGCAGGAACAACAATTGAAGCTTTAACTGATTCAGAACTTGATAATTTTTTGTCGCGGTTTTATGCGGGACTGAGAAGGTAAACGGCACGTTGTAACGTTACACCAAGAAATATATGCATGCAATCTGTCGGATATATTCAGGCATTGTATAAAACAAATAATGAATGTTTATGAGTGCAATGGTAAGAATAATTTCATTCGGTGACAGATGGAATGTCCCATTCCACTCGGCTTCGCCTCGTGGAATGGAACATTAAATCTGTCACCTCATGAAATTATTCTTACCATCGCACTCATAAACATTCATTATTTGTATACTAATTTATCAGGGCCAATGGTAAAAATGTATTCCTGTTATCCTGTACTTTTTGGCAGATTTGTCATGTGTCCACTTTTTCATTAGAGAAAGAGCCACCGATTGACTAATGAATTAAGTTTTTATCTTAAAATTGACCTGGTAATAAGTATAAACACAAAAATGGCATAAAACATACTCTTAATGTGATTGAAAGCATTTTGGTGTCCCCTGTTACACGTGAAACCCTTAATTTTCCCTGAATGAAGATATTTATATGTACCACCATTTTCAAAGAAAACTGTTAAATATAACAAATCAAAAAAAAGCTTTTAAACATAAAAGGTGATTTTCTGATTTATGAATTTAGGGCCTAAAATGTGCATGTCACAAGTTGGCCCCTAATTTATGGAAAGACATGTCAACTGTATACAAAAAATAACCGAACCCAGCGATGTGTTGTTTTGAAATCCTACATGTACAAATGTACATGTATTTTTGTATGAATGTAAATAATTTATGTTGCTGGTGAGGTATTGTACATGTTGTCGGACTGACTTTTTAACACAGCCACTTTTTAGGAGTTTGTCTATGTCATAGGGGTCTGTCGGCATGGTCTCCCTGATTCACATATCGCCGTATTTTCTTTATCTGTCTGCAGTAAAAAAAAATCCCAAAAAAACAAAACGATGACAATTTGGTTTACTTTTACTTTTTACTTGTTATTTCTATTTAGTATAATTTGTAATTTCTTCTTCTTGTTTACAGAATAAAGTCGTAGACATAGATGGGTCAAAGGTGAAGTTGCAGGTAAGTTTTTGTGGATGCCGTGAATGACAAAGACTTAATTTACATGTATTAATTGTTGTTCTTCAGTTCTATAGGCCCTAAAGGTCTGTTTTTTGGTGTGTGTTTTTTTGCATTTTTCTCAATTTGTCGATTTCTTACAACATCAGGCCATGTTCTGAAAGTTTAAGAGGTACAATGTAGCAAATGACTAAATTTCCACATGCTGACATTAACCCTCCCTCTCCAGGTGCCAAATTGGAGCCAACTACCCTATCTATCAAAACATATAGAGTGACCAATTTTTAAGCTGTGTGAGAGGATTTGGTTTTTGGATAGGTTGTGATAGTTATAATAGTACATGTACAATCCAAGTGTGGATACACAGAAGGATTTCCACAATGAAATGCTGACAAACACTTACAGAATGTTTAACCCTAACTACCCCAAGCCTTACAAACTCCAACAGCAGGTTTTGTCTAATTTTGATGGGTTCAGGACTGTAGCACCTTGGCACCATTACTTCACATGGAGCTATGATGCCCCAATTTGTCTTTAATTAAAGTCCAAAGAATGTGCCATACATGTACAATACTGCACAGTGTTGGATTTTGACAGGTTGAGGACACTTTCCTAGTAAAAGTGAAGAGACTTTTTTGCTTGCAAAGTTTATTATAATGCGTTTAACAGTTCATTGGGTTGGACAGGTACCACAGTGTGTAATATAAATTTGCGGAGAAACAAGGAGGAAAAAACAAAGCATTGACATCTAGGCATTCAGTCTGGTGCTCTCGAAAAAAAATTCGAGACCCATTTTGGAGCTTTCTGGAGCGAAATTTCGCTGGCTTGATGTTCCACATGTATACATGTACATATGTACCTGCATGCGGACGGCCGGCTAAAACAGCAAGGCACGCTGACGTGACTCTGACAAGCTCGCAAGTTTTTCGCACCGTTTTCGCAAATTAATTTTCACATCGAGTTCGCAAAATGTTCGCACCGCTTTCGCAAAATGTTCGCACAGTTTTCGCTGCGAAATCGCAGGGGGGGGGGGGGGGGAAGTTGCGCGCGAAATGCGAATGCGAATGCGAATGCGAATGCGAATGCGAATGCGAATGCGAATGCGAATGCGAATGCGAATGCGAATGCGAATGCGAATGCGAATGCGAATGCGAATGCGAATGCGAATGCGAATGCGAATGCGAATGCGAATGCGAATGCGAATGCGAATGCGAATGCGAATGCGAATGCGAATGCGAATGCGAATGCGAATGCGAATGCGAATGCGAATGCGAATTCTTTTCGCAAATTTTCCCACTCCAATTTGCAGAGTTAATTTTCAATTGCAACATACTGTATACATGTACTGGTCCTTTTTGTTATGTACATGTACATGTGTAGTTCTCAACATACGCACAGCTTGTGAGAAAAATGGAAAATGACCGGTACATTGTATGTCTGCTGCCACCCTGCATCTCAGAAGTCTCCCATCAGGTGCCCTTCAGGGCAGTGTGTCCTTTTAAGCATCAGTCTAAGAATTTTTTTATAATTCGCCAAATAATCTACAAGGGAAACTGACTAGGTAAATTTGAACACATTTTCAAAGTGAACAAAGAAACCGGCAGGATCGGGATTCGAACCCGCGACCTCAGGGTTACCGTACCGGCACTCTACCAACTGAGCTATCTTGCCCTATGTTGATGGTCTCCCAAATTGTCAGTATCTTTGTTCGGGTGGGCGCTAGTCAGAAGTCATAAACCTACATGTTTGTGTATTCAAATTTACCTAGTCAGTTTCCCTTGTGGATTGTTTGACGAATTATAAGTTAAAAAGTCGTATACTCATTAAGTGATCCCCACAATGTCGCTTCCCAGGTTGTATCATAAAATTGGGTGTGATCCTTGGCTACACGGCATTCTGGGTTTATGACTTCTGACTAGCGCCCACTCGAACAAAGATACTGACAATTTGGGAGACCGCCAACATAGGGCAAGATAGCTCAGTTGGTAGAGCGCCGGTACGGTAACCTGGAGGTCGCAGGTTCAAATCCCGCTCCTGCCATTTTCTTTGTTCACTTTGAAACAAATATTTTTAGGCGAAATTTGTGGAGGTCGCCTGGATTTAAAGAAAAATTAACCACAGAAAAATTATGTATAAAAACAAGAGCTGTACAACTGCACAGGAAATACCTTACAGTTCTTTGGAATGTTTTTTTTTATGCCATACATTTCACACTTTTATGAAACCATGTCTGTGCATACAGCGCTCAGTGACAATTGCTGCTGAACTTGTGAATTGTACATGTACATTTATTTGGGTCATTCTGACATGGTCTACTGCTTTTTGAAATACCCTTTCCCTTACATTTGTACAATGTACATGTACATTGTAAATTACCTTTATTGTACATGTATATGAACATGTACCATCCATGCACTAGCCCAGCAATAAAACATGCAATATTTATGACCCAGGGTTGCCTACAAATGTATATGTGCACAGTGCCATAAGCAAAGGGCTACATAATCCTGCAATTTGAAGACTTGATCTCAACATGTACTTGGTACTAGGGCTGACGATATTGACTTTTTTGATAGTCGATATTATCCCTCGCGATATCGCCGATATGGCGACAAAATCGTCCAAACATTTCAGCATGATAATGATTATAAAGTTTGTTTATAACTACATACATGTACATGTAATCGCCGGACGTGTTTGTTCTTAGGCCAGCCATCAATATTGAGAAACAGCGTAGTCTAAGCTTAGTCTGCGGATATCTGGATCAAAGCCTTTTCTTTGTTACCGCCACCAGCCAGAGCCATTACCCTATACACTCCAGACTATTGTTACCTAACATATCCCCCTAGGTTTTTAAAAAGAATTCCTGAGATTCCGGGAACACAATGACCGACACAAGGGGGAGGGGGTTTCCCTTGCCCACATATCGCGCTTCAAATGGCCAGAGCTGGGCTGGCTAATTTGCATGTGAATGAAATTACTTTTTACAATGAAGTGCGGAGTACGCTGATTGTATACTTGAGATATTTAGAACGTTTTGATAGACTTGTAGCACGACTTTTCTAAAATTGCCTGACGTAAGTTGTCGTATCTCCTAGTGGGACTGGGGCTTAAGGAGATTCTATGGCAAAATAAATAATACATGTTTAGCATCATTTTTGTATTTTTGTTTTTGTTTTTTGCAAGTTTGCTCCGAACAAGGCTTAAAAACCACTCGAACAGGGCTACAAAAAGAAATATAATTCCATGATTTACACGTGTAGAAGGTAGGAATTGACATTCCTTTTGAAGCAGAAAGATTTGTGAGATGAGGGAAAAATGCACCAGGCAAGAGGAGGCCCCTTTTCATTCTGTTTTTAGAGTCAGCCAAATTATTTTTCCAGAATAAGCTGCCCACATTTTTTGTGTACATGTAGATGTTTTTTTGCTACCAGTGAATTCCCCAAATTGATTTTTCAAAAAAGCTAGTAGATCGACTGGGAGGCATTTTCTCTCTGTTGCATTTCTGTCTAATTATGGGCGGCCATCGGGGCAAAAAAAAAAACATCAAAATATAAATACAAATTCAAAATAGAATTAAACGCCACAAATATAGAAAGAAGTAGCATATTAAACTGAATGCCACAAATGTAAATATGCAAATTAAAATAAATGCCCAAATTAATGTCGCAGATAGAAATAGCAATTCCAAGTGATAATAAACACCACAAACATAAATACACGTACCAAATTCAAATTCAAATTCAAATACACGCCACAAATCTACTACGCTCCTACATAAATATAGATAATGTGTGCCATAGACGAATCTCGTGCGAGATAAGTGTAGGCAAGCGCAAGATACAATGTAAGTGTTGCGCGCGAGATACATGTAAGTGTTGCCAGAAATATATCAAGCCAGCCCCGAAAATAAGAAGACTGGCTTTGATAGGGCGACAGGGGGCGTTCTCAGTTTTTGTGACTAAGGCACGCACCACGCTGCCACCATGTACATGTACCTGACTGATCCTAGCCCTAAATTTCTGGCATGAATTCAGGCTAGCTG
The DNA here is from genome assembly GCA_037893225.1 of Hippasteria phrygiana. Lineage (NCBI taxonomy): Eukaryota > Metazoa > Echinodermata > Asteroidea > Valvatida > Goniasteridae > Hippasteria > Hippasteria phrygiana. The sequence goes on along the minus strand of JAZGUH010000658.1, from coordinate 634,875 downwards.
AATTTTCACGGCAGGCTATTTTCACGGCCAAACAATTCGCCCGTATTGCCAATGCGGTGGCCGATAAACAACGTAATTAGAAAATATAGATGTTAATCTTGAAAAACAGTCTATCTTTCTTTCAAATATCTTACTGACGAATACATGTACATGTAGCTTCAGCTGGTGGTGTCATATTAATATTAAGAATAGCAACAAATCCATTATAGAAAATAAAGTAAACCGAAAACTTTTGTAGGCTTACGTACTGTTATGCTAGAGCGAATGGGGGCGCTGTTCATGATGGCAAGGTTACATCATGTGACCGACCACTTGTAATGGACGAAATACCTTTTCCCATCAATTTTGTATATTTTGTAAAAAATATTCCTATTCTAAGTAATGAAATTGAAAGCGCCCAGAATGAAACGGTGCAGAAATACGTCAGCCTAACGAATTCAAAATAAAGACGGATACATTTCCGGTTAGAAAAGCTGAAAATCAGTCAGAGGCAGAATGCCATTTTTCCAACAATTTTGTTCCATTTTATATGCCCGAAAATTCATATTTTTATTAATGAAATCGAAAGAATAACACCTGACCTGCAACTGAAAAGCGCCCCAAATGAAAGGGTGCAGAAACAGTTTCAGCCTACATTGTAACTAATTCAAATTAAACACGCGATTTCGGTTTATAAAGCTGAAAATCAGTCACAAAGAGGCAGAATGTCGTTTTTCCAGCAATTTTGTTCGATTCTAAATGCTTGAAAATTCAAATTACTTTCGGGGGGAAAAGTGAAATTTCCCGTTCAATTCCAAGAGGCATCTGTCGTACCGCACCGTATGCAAACTACATGTAAAGCACAACAAATGCAGCGTGATATATGAGCGTGAAACTCCCCCTGTCAGAGCCAGTCTTTTTATTTTCGGGGCTTGCCTTGATATACAATGTATTTTTGAGTTTGATATAATCAGGCAACACTTATCTCGCTCTGGCCTACTACACTTATCTCGTGTGAGATTTGTATACATGGTATATGGCGTGCCTTATTTATATGTCGGAGCGTAGTAGATTTGTGGCATTTATTTGAATTTGGAAAGTGTATGTGTGTGATGTCTTTTATCATTTGGAATTGGTATTTTTTATCTGTTATTTTAATCATCTTTTTCACATTTATTTTAATTTGCATATTTACTCATGTGTGTGTTTAGTTGAATATGCTGCAAATGTACTTGCATTTATATTTGTATTTTATATTTGTGGCGTTTAATTTCATTTTGAATTTCTATTGATGTGTAATTTCGAATGTATATTTGATGATGTCTTTTTTGCCCCGATGGCTACCCATATCAAATGTTGCATTTGTTTGTTTTTGAGAAAATAAAAATAAAAAAGTAAAACATGCAGCTGGTAAAACGCAAGCAGGCAGGGATGTTTTTCTGTTCATTTTTTTTTTTTTTTTTTACCTACTTAAAGGCAGGCTAATGACGAAAGTTTTGACATTTTAAAATCAATTGTTTGTCACAGAGAGGACATTTTTCACATTGCATTTGAAAAGGTCGACATGTCTGTCTAAACAGTACAGGTGTGATATTTTGCAGGAAAGGAATGTTTAAGAAATCTGACATTGACGATGAGTGGTTAACCCTTTGCGAACGGATGACGTCTGTGGACGCAAAAAAGACAGTGCCACCAGGCCGGATGACGCCATTGGCCGCCGTTTGTGCAGTTTAAATCCATTGTTGGATTACTGTTTATGATACGCTTGACTGCACAAACACATTGTAGCAGTTTGATTTGGCTGCCAGAACCGCTGCGACACCCCGACGTCTCCCGTAAAATATCGAGCCCAAGGGGTTAATGCTTATATTTACCAGGCTACCAAATTCTTTCAATATTGCTGCGCTCATCCTTACAACATGTACAATCACTCTCTCCCTGGAGATCTGTTGCTACTTTTATATTGTGACCCTTTTCAAGTAAAACAGCAGAATCATCCTTCAAATCTGGCCAAGAATATGCGATTATAAATCTATAGAGTACAGAAGCGGATTGTTAATTTGGTTGGAGAAGAGTCGGGCTCATCCTTACAATCACTCTCCCACAGGATGCTCATGCTCTGCTCTACAGATAGTGTTATGGTAAATGTTCCATCGGCTTGTCCAGCATGGTTCCTCCAGGTAGGGTGTTTGACTGAGCGTGAAACTCGGCTTTCCGCGTGTTCCCACCGATATACATTGTACTCTACATTTTATGGCAATACATGTAGCTTTTTCCCTTGTTCTGTACAAAATGTATCTCTACATGTACAGGGCATAATTTTCCTGGTATCGCATCGCAGTTTGCGACGCATTAACGCACCGTTTGCGACGCATTAACGCACCGTTTGCGATGCATTTTCCAAAATGGATTGCATTAAACTGTGATACATCAAACTTGCTTTAATGAAGTAGTCAGATCTTAAAATGTAGCCCAAAACAACAAGAATCTTCCGTAAAAAAATGTGCAGTTTCGGCTTGCAACTTCTGCCCTAAAGTGGGAAACTGATGCCTGCAATTAAAAGTAGTCCGATGTTGCGTGTTTAAAAGGCTACGTTGAGCGTTTAAAGTTACATGTACGTACACAGCCAACAACGAGAATCCAAACATCTTAATCAAAGATGCCCGCTACAAGCAGCAACCTCCGCCTCCTTTTTCTGGATTGCGTCGCTGTGTTGTTTCCATGCATGCGCGATGTGGTTTGCGCTTGAGCGAGAGTGAGCATGAGCATGCTTCAACTGGGTACTGCAAAATGGACCTTACCAACAGAGGGCGCTGTGAATTAGGCTGTCATAATTCGAACTGAATTACGGTGAAAAAAAGTCAAGAACTCCACACCAGTTAGAAGAAAAACATTCCACAGACACCATTTGAAAGCCCCAAAAATATAAAAATCGCTGAAGAAACGTTTTTCCCTTTTTTATATAATAATGCATGTGATCGACCAGAATTGATAAAAGCCTTGATTAAAGGCTAGTCATACGGTGGACATTGCCCTCTCTTGAAAGCTTTATACCAGTAAACGGCTGTGAGAAAAAATTCTGTTTCATTATTAAGCACAGGTGCAACTCCGGACAAAACTGCTACGCATGTATAGCAAACTGCTATGCAAATTTTCTTGTCAAAATTATGTCCTGATGTATGGTATTCTTTGCCTGGTGCCTGCTTCCCTTCATCTTACAATCTTTCCTGCTTTGATTCTCTTTGTTTTTTTGCTCCAGACTCCGAGTGGCTTTTAGCCTTGTTCGGGGTGAACTTGCATTAACCCCTTGCGTACGGTTGACGGAATTTGGCGCAAAAAAACAGTGCCACCAGGCCGGATGACGCAATTGGCCGCTGTTTGTGCAGTTTCAATCCATTGTTGGATTATTGTGTATCTAGGTTACGCTTGACTGCACAAACACATTGTAGCGGTTCGCTTGGCTGCCAGAGCCGACGCGGCACCCCGACGTCTCCCGTAAAATACCGTACTTGAGGGGTTAAACATTTTCATAATTGATTAGGGGGGGGGGGGGGTCCCCTTTACCCTTTACCCATGGCTTGCCCCAGCCCATCTGTCATCAGTCCAATGTACATGTACATGTACAATGTACAATGCCCTCTCAGCAGAGTTGTGATTATCTCATTCGTGGTGACTTCATGGCAACCATGCATGCTGCTGTTACCCAGTGCTAATAAATGGTAGGCAATTACCGGTAGATAGACAAATCAAATTAAAATTTGAGATTTGGAATTTGATCTCTTTAGGGCACCCAGTTCTTTGATGGAAGATTCACTTATTACAAATATATTTCTTAAAGGTACATTGTAGTATGCATCATTTGCAAACATCAAAAAGCAAAACTACTGAATTATTACAAAATACCATAGACTCTTAAGTCAATAGCAGTCTCAAGCATCCTGTGAAATAATGGCACGTGGTATGCTGTCGTTTTCAAGAAAAGTTGTAATTGGTTTTTCCGACACTGCCAGTCGGAAAAGGCCTTAATTGTTTTTGTTCTGATTCTTTTCTTTTTTTCTTCCTTCTTCTTCTTCTTCTTCTTCTTTTAGTTCTGACCAAAAGCCCATAGACTTTGTACACGAATTTTGTCGGTGGCACTTTAGGTCTTAAAAAACCTCAGATCTTAACCAAACTTTGTCGAAGAGTGACGTCATGATGACTTCACGACGTGTCACGTGACGTCATCTTAAAGGTGCGTTTTTCAAAGGCCCATATCTAGAGAACGGTAGGTCCGATTTCCTTCAAACCTGGTATGTTGGTAGCCTAGCTCGTGTTATAGATGAAAATTGGGGTGACGTCAAGATGACATCATCATACGATTTTATAGTAATTTTTAAGTTTTTGAACTTCAAAGTTTCTTAAAGCCATATCTCACCAACAGAACATACTAAATTCAAAATTCTTTTTGTAATAGCTTTGTTAGCTCCTATATTCTTTCACATAAATGTGAAAAATGTGTGACGTCATCATGACGTCATCAAAAATATGCTTTTCTGAAACACATATAAGGGTACATGTAGGTCCGATCGTCATACAAATTAGTGTGCAGGTAGATAGTGCTACTAGCATGTTAAATCCGAGGTGACGTCATGATGACATAATCGGCTGATTTTCTATGATTTGTTTAGTTCTATCCCAAATCCCATAGACTTTGTAAGAGCCACTTTGGTCACTACACAACATCAGATCTTAATCAGGCTTAACACAAACAGAGACCCTAAGCTAAAAATGTATGCCTAAACGTGACGTCATGATGACGTCATCACGTGTCATGTGACTTCATCTTAAATGTGCATTTTTCAATGGCCCGTATCTAGAGAACCGTAGGTCCGATTACGCTCAAACGTAGTATGTTGGTAGGCAAGCATTTGTTGTTGATGAAAATTGAGGTGACGTCACGATGACATCATCATACGAAATTATAGTAATTTTAAAGTTTTTGAACCCTAACATTTTCTTTAAGCCACAATTCATCAACAGAACATGCTAATATCGAAATTTGTTTTGTAATAGGTTTGTTAGGTCCTACATATGTAACAAAAAATGCAAAATTTGTGCACCATCATAATGACGTCATCAAAGGCATAATTTGAGACATGTAAATTGGTAGGTCCAATTGTCATGAAGCCTGGTGGGTAGGCAGACTTGTCACAAGCAAACAAAAATCGCACTGACATCATAAAAAAATAATGCAGAAAAGCCCTATGTTCTGTTCAGCGAAGAGACATAGAGTCCTAGTTAATTTTTAGTTTTATGGTGATACAATGTATTTAATTTGTATGTCTCCGGTTCTTATAATAGTTCTTATTGTATTGTGTTTTTAGCTTTAGTTCAATTTTAATATTTGAAATGATTAGACATGTGTACATGTATGTGTACATGTATATATGTACATTTTGTACCCCCAGGGCCCCCATGCAGATGTAATATGTGTTTACAGCAGTCTGAAAACCCCGATATCGTACTTGTGCAGACTCTGCGTATTGACACAGTATATGGTATACTGTACATGTACTTGTGTATACATGTACATGTACATGTACATGTACTGTGTACAGAACTAATCGTGCAGTCATTTCAAAGTTAATCTTATGTCGCCCAACGCTACACCCCACTGGACTAAATTTGTAAAGATTTTCATTAAAAAAGTAGAACTTTTTTTTTTACAGTGAACAAAGGGGCCGTCCATAAAGTACGTACGCACGAAATGCCGACTTTGTTGACCCCCCTTCCCCCCTGTACGCATGGCATATGCAGTGGCTCCAACCCCCCCTCCCCCCCGGTACGCATATCTTTTTTTGTTCTTTTGTTTACCTAAAATACATGAGCGATTTTGGACTGCACGCGGGTGAAATTGACACAAGTACACCTGTACGTTTCCAGTGGACAATGCATGTTTGTAAAGTCAGTCTTTTGGTTGTGGTCTGAAAATAGGCCAGAGTTGGCCGGCGGTGGTGCTGGGAAGATCAATTTACTTTTGGTTGGGGTGAAGGGTATTGTGTTATATAAACTGGTTTTGATGCACAAAAGCTGGTCCTGGTAGTTATTTATATGAGAGTACATGTACATTGATTTCATGACAATTCATTAAAAGCAAATTTTTCGGTTTGCATACGGTACGCATTGGCTCGGAACCCACCTCCCCCCCCCGTACGCATGGTGTACGCAATGTTAACAACTCCCCCCTTCGTGCGTACGTACTTTATGGACGGCCCCGTCTTTATGCATGTTATGAAATAAAATCCTTATGTGCGCTTTTTAGGCTTTCCCGGTGAATGAACGTGAATATTTATATTGCATGCTTCATTCAATTAATCAATTGGGGCTTTACGCTTGGGGTGGAATACCTCAGGAAAATGAACAGCAATATCACATTTGACAGCTAGAGTGCATTTGTTGGCCTTATGACATGGCAGCTATACATTTGTATTTTCTTAAGCTTGAGAAAACATTAGAGTGACCGAGGGAGAAGATTAATGAAAGCTGATCAGAAGGAACGGACGAAACAAACAAAAACTTGTACATCCAGTTTCTGTCTGTTCATTTGACATCCATGGGCTTTCTCCTTTGATTTTTCTCTCATTGACATGCAGAGTGTATAAATGTTTTTAACGCGCACGCTGATCGAAATTTGCTGGAAATGTGGGAATTTGAGACCCAAAATGACAATGCACGTGCTAATAAACTGTAAGGCTGTGACGTCAAAATTGTGTTCCTTTTGGTACAGTGAATAATATCCAAGAATTTCTGAAAATTTCTTAAGATTTGAGAATGATTTTCAAAAATACATGCCACAGATAACTTTAGGACCCCCCTTCCGGTTCCAAAATATTTGGGGAGCCCCAATTAAGAATTCCATTAAAACCCAGGATCTAGTCTAAACACATGCTATTGGCAAAACTGATACGTTTTGTACAGTGTACCGATGTGTACTTTTCTATCAACTGTACACAGTTAAGTTAGTCATACGTGCATGTGCACCGCTGAAGCCTTAGTGATTACTAGGGGGCTAATGTAACACCTAATTGGCCCTTTACCCCGCCAAATCTGCCGTATAAACTTCCTCGTGGAGCTGAAATCGAATCAAGACCTATCTCCTTCAAATTGCAGGAATATTAAATTAAAAGCTGGGGGATGTAGGAGGTGTGGGCCACACTGTGCACACGATGTATAGCGGTACACAGCTTCAAGTGATATGGACAGAAAGGTGCACATGTTTCATGAATACCGTGGTCTACATAAAAGTATGTGTAATCTATAGCAGTGCATGCACTTGATCACCCAAGTGTAGACTCGCCCAAATCGTTGTTCCATATACTAGGGCTGTGCGTTCACGGGTAATTTTGGATCCGGGTACCCGAACGCCACACTGGAACAATAAACTTCCGTCAACAAAAAAATGCGACATTTGACACTGCTAAGAGCCGTAACTTTTCTATAATAGCATCAGAGTAGTATCTGTACGCGCATATATATCTTTTCGAATATTCGAACTGGCAAAATTGTATTCGAATATTCGCTTGACGATCGCATATTGAATATTCGGTTTATTCGGGACAGCCCTACATTTATCTTCCACCTCCCCTGCTTTTACACAGACATGATTAAAGTACATGTACATGTGGTTTTGTACTATGGCCATGTATGTTTCCTCCACCAACTTAAGCCCTGTCCGCACTGGACTTATTTTGGTAAAACTTACCGAGACGATGGGAACTTTCCCATTTTAAGTCCAGTGCGGACAGCCTAGGACGTTTTCCTCTCAGTTACTTTTCCCGAGTCCAGCGGTTACTTCTACCGGCCAACTGCTGCCCAGGAAAACTGACCAGGTAACTTTTCCCGAGACGATAAGTCCAGTGCGGACAGTGCGTTGCGGTAAAAGCGGCTCAGGAAAGTGTACATCCGGCCCGAGCGCAAGGTCATGCTTCACAGGGAAACCACGCATGCGCTTTGCATTGTTTTACCGCAGTGCGGTGCACTGCACGTGGCAAGTTTCCAAATTCCAGTGCGTTGTTTCTCTTTTGGTCGCAATCGTGGTAGATTTTATTATTGATAAAGTCGGAAGTTTGATTGGTGCTAAAGACGTAGGCCTGCGTGTACACATCGGCCGGAAAAATGAAAAGGCAGGCGTGATTTGGGTCAATCGCGTCAATGTAGAAAGGTCACGCAAAGCGCCCTCATGAGTCGTTATATTGACAGCTCGGTTACCTCTCCCACGGTCTCGGTAAAATTTTCCCGTGTCGAAAGTCCAAGTGCGGACAGTGGTCACATTTGACCATTTTTCATTTTACCATCGTCTCGGTAAAACCTTCCAAAAAAGAAGTCCAGTGCGGACACGGCTTTAGTTTTGCTCATTGTGCAGTTTACCCTTTGTGTTGTACAAGTGACGTCAGATCAGTTTCATTTTTTAAGCAATTAGGTGCTTATTTGCGTTTGAATAGGCATAATGGTGCTGCATAATTGAATTGCATATTAGCCTTTAGTTTTACAAGCAGTGATATTCGTTGATTTCCTCTGTTGCTGTCATAGTTTTCATGAGATTCTTTGGAAGCGGGGTTTTTACAAGAATGCGAATCCCATGGAAGTGAAGCTAACGACCAACTTGAAACCTTGCTGGTGATTATTAGTGTGCAATATTTGTTTTGGTCAGATTCACGAGTTCAAACCTGGTGTACATGTACATGTAGGTTGTGCTTCGATTCTGTAGCAGCAATTGATTAACTGAACCAGCGATCCTGGTGATTTTCGAATAGTGCATAATTCAATAGCTTTTAATCATATCAATACCAATCACTATACAGGGTGTCTCTATAAAAAGTATACCCATTTTAAAATTCAAATTATCGCAAAACTACACAATATTTCAGAAAAAGAAAAATACCTGTTTAAAGGTTGGAATGTCCTCTGTCCATTGGTATGAGGTTCATTATGTCACTGTCATGGATGACTGAACAAAAAATACAGTTATGAAAGGTGTCAATCAGCACTGTGACAAGTTTGTAGACAGTGGTGACCGGACAATGAATGAAGAAACAACACCATTTTTCTGATCCTTTCCTTTAATTGTGGTATTTACATGTAGGCTACCCGACACATTTAGGGTGCTGTACCCTCCACATGCCCACCATTTCTGACGATGCATAGTTGGCATCTTCGTGTCATGTCTCTTACTGCTCGCCTTATCATCCCATGATCTTGGCGGAGATGATTCACTTCATCCACTAACCGGGCTCTTAACTCCTGAATGTTAGCTGGGGGTGATAAGGCGAGCAGTAAGAGACATGACACGAAGATGCCAACTATGCATCGTCAGAAATGGTGGGCATGTGGAGGGTACAGCACCCTAAATGTGTCGGGTAGCCTACATGTAAATACCACAATTAAAGGAAAGGATCAGAAAAATGGTGTTGTTTCTTCATTCATTGTCCGGTCACCACTGTCTACAAACTTGTCACAGTGCTGATTTCGACACCTTTCATAACTGTATTTTTTGTTCAGTCATCCATGACAGTGACATAATGAACCTCATACCAATGGACAGAGGACATTCCAACCTTTCCACAGGTATTTTTCTTTTTCTGAAATATTGTGTAGTTTTGCGATAATTTGAATTTTAAAATGGGTATACTTTTTATAGAGACACCCTGTAGAAATATGCCAAGAATCGATACTATCTACAATGTACTTCTGACTTTACCTGACAATGTTACAAAGAAATCAATAAATATTACTTTAAAATAAACTTTGCACGCCTGATTTTATGATGTGTCTTGGGAAACTTCATCATGTGCACATATATTTCTGGGGTACATCTGACAGAAAACCCCGCAAGAGATAATTTGAATGGTTCGTATTGTCATAGCGTTTGTAAGTATTTTGGCAACACGTCTAGTATTAGCAGCCCGATGTAAGACTATCTCACAGACATTATTATCAATGGCTACAGCTCTTCACCATAGCCTGTCAATGGCTAAATTCGAAGCCTTAATTATAGCCACAACAGATCCGATCCAGGCAATGGCTTATACTGTGCGACTGCAGCATGCTGTACATGTGTACATGTACCAGCCTGTAAAAAACAATCACCTTGACTGATTTTTACCCATACAACAACATGGCTCAGAATGTATGTTTGCATGGAGGGTTTTAATTTCAGCCCACTCTACATGTACATGTACATGTACATGTACTTGTATGTGTTTGGCTACTTAAAGGCAGTGTACATTTTTGTACATGATTGGTCATTGTTGCAATTTTCAGAAATGGGCGGATTTGGGGGTTAGTATTTTATAGGAAAATATCGTTCCACTGACCTGTTTAAAGTTTTGCGTTGTTGGGTGGCGAAAAAAACGAGAGAAAAAAACGGCGCTCGTTTTCAACCGTCGGGCGGATGATAGCCTTTAGTCAAGGCGCGCGCGGCTATCTGGGCGCGTGACGCGCCCGAATGCCAGCATGTCCGGGGCGCGCCACTTGTCCGGGTAGCCACGCGCGCCTTGACTGACAATGACTGAGGCTACAGGGCAGTTTTCTTAACAACGACAGCACACCTGGTGCCATAATTTCACAGGATGATTGAGACTGCTACATTTGTATTAACCTACCTTCTCGTAAGGTATTTCGTAATAATTCATTAAAAAAAAAGTTGGAGGATTACCAATCATGTGCACTACATGTACCTTTTAATAAATCACATACATTCTTCTGACGAATTTCAGATTCTGCTTTTAATAAACTTTGGTTATCAATCAAACGAACAATAGCTGTTCAATTGGATTCACAGTGCCTGTCGAGTTATAGTGAATGTTGAGCACACAGACTGTTTTACGTACATGTACAGTGTAATGGGTTTTAATTCTGTGGGCGGTGTGCACCCTGCGGGTTGTTAAAATATACATGTACATGTAAGTACCGCCGGGTAGTCTCTGCATTTGGAATTGTATCATTCCGTATTCATTTGATCATCAGGCTCTGTCCTTTCCAATTGACACTGCAATGTGACAAATGAATTTCTGTACAGAATGTAGAAATACTGACATCTTTTCTGACATAACGTTTGTTACATGGACAGACTTTAATAATCACGTTTGTCACATGGACAGACATTTTGTTTCTTAAATTAAAAAACAAAAGTAAAAACCATGATTTATAATTAGCCTAAATTGTTGAATATTCTTTCAAAGTTAATATTTGATATTTGTATTTGCAGGAAGACTACTTTAATTTAGATTGCAATCATGTAATTTTATTTCATTGAATAACGTTTGTTACATGGACAGACACATGCATTGTACAATGCAAGATAACGTATGTCACTTGAGGACAGACAAACTTCTCATTCTTCATTCAACAAAATGCACAAACTTTTCTAAATAAATATTGGCAGTTGTATTGCACACACCTTTGTTATAAATATGTGTGCACTCATAAGACTAGTCCTTAAAGATGTTTACAGTTGGCCAGGAGATTATTTCATGTGACAAACGTTAACAAAAATGGACAGACATTTGCAATTTCTTTAAATGGATCTGTGTTTTGTTTCCCAAAGAATAAAAAGCCTAAAAATATGGTATAGAATAAAGGTCAGATGTTTTCTCAGCAAGATTTATATATTTTTGTTGAAATGTATTGTTGATAAAATGCCAATACCATACCAGTATAACGTTTGTCACTACATTTAAATGGACAGACACAGTGACATACGTGATTGCAGAATTAGCTGTTCCTAAATTTGTTTAAAAAACACCTTCAAGAAAGAAAGGGCTTGAAAATTGAGCAAATTTCTCATCTGTGATATTTTTGCTAACCATAATTTAACATGTGAATTATTTTTCCTCTGATAACACCTCTTATTTGTTACCTGAAAAACATGAGTTTGCATGGTCATATGCATGTCCCATCAGGACCCCCAAAATACGCTGGACATATTCATCAAATTTCTCATTTTTTAATCAACCAACAACCAAATCCTTTATTATTGTGTAAACTATCTCTCTACAATTGTACAACTACTATTACCATCATTAAAGTTTATTTCCTGAGTTTCAACACAATTTAAATTAGAGCTAGTAATTGTGATGTGCAGTTGTATCATTTAGTGTGGACAGACCCATCAAGTATATACATGTAGTCCTGCATCATAGACTTCCAGATATGGACTTGCAGGCCTCATATAAGATTTTCTAGGGCACGGCCATTTTGCCTTCGATAATGAAAAGTTTGGCAGGGCACCAAGGCCAAAGCAAAGGGCACCAAGGCCGATGGCATTTTTTAAAAAGGGCATGGAGGCCAGTCATTATTACTTCTATCAGTTGGAAATATTCTGTGAAGCCCTGTAAAACACTACAAACTCTGTAAAAACTCCACAGATACATGTGCATTTACATGAATGTTTGTCACTTTAATCGATCTTTTTGTGGCATTTTTACAAACTTGATAGTTCAGGTTATTAAAGGGTGGCTACAATGAAATTGTACCAACAATTCAATTTTGTGATATATAACTCTTTTACAATATAAGAAATGTGATTAAAATGTGTTTTCTGTGTTTCTGCCCATTTTTTGTGTTTAATTTTCCCGGAATAAAGTGCCCCCCTTTCTCTATTGTTTCCACGCCCCTAAATGCGTGACGTCATCTCGGGAACACAGAAACTCAGCAAGAGTAGTTTGATCAGTGTACATTTGTGTACGTGTGGATGTATGCCGTTGTTGAGGGAACCAGCCACGCGTGATTAAATAGCTTTGGATGAAGGGACCAGGGAAGCATTTCTCGTCGCGTTAAAATCTTCTAACAGAATCTTTTGGATCAGAATCTGACAATCAAGTGTCGATTTTAGACTTGTTGATTCAGACACTTCTTCAGAACATTATTGGGGCGAGGAAGAGGAGGATCTTGGAGCTCTTCCGTACATGTATGAGCCAGAAGGTGAGAGTAACAGCGAAACTACTGAAGACTCCGAATCGGACTCCCGATGCGGAACGCGTGAAAGACAGTTGAAAACAACGATTGCTAGGCTAAATAACACTCTCCGAGTCCAAATACGACGGTATTTCAGTTCTACTGGAAAGAGGTGAAGACTGACACCATCCTTAGTGGTGTTGCTGAATCCAGCAGCAACACAACGACACGGTATTATCGACGAAAAACATTTGCAAAACACTGAAAGCTTTCCGCGACACAGCGAAAACACACGTGCATGTCAATGCAATGCACGCTCGGTGTACTATGGCCGACTATACAACAGCCAGGTTCCCGGGATGACGTCACATCGGCGTTACCACTTGATGGGCGGGGCTGACCCCCTCCCGCATTAAAAAAAATATTTTCAAATGCTTACGCGAAATAAGAAAATACAAACAACACACAGTTGTGTTTAAAAAACTTTAATTCATCGATATACATGTACACAATAAAAATTGCATTGCAGCCACCCTTTAAACAATGCACAATACATCGGTCATCATATAATGAATGATGATGCCATGCGCCGCACGTACACAACTCCATGATGAAAGCGCGAGCGAACTTGACAACCAAACTTGGTCGATTTTGCCTGGTAACCTATCTAAGCACAAAATATAACCTGGGTACTAGGAAAAATCGACCAGTGGTTGGCAAATAGTCGCTGATGGAACTTGGCCGTACCATATGTGTACGTGCTTTAGATTAAATCTGGCTTCCGCCCCCTGCATTCGAAATTGAAATGCTGATGATGGGATCGAAACCAGTCTAGATCTAGGATAGATCTAGGATACAGTCTAGGATACATACCGGTACCGGTCTGGCCCGCGTGCACCATTGCCGCACTGCGTGCCCCGTCCGCGCCGACTACGGCCGGCGGCCTGGCCCGTTACGTCGGCGCGGCACGGCACGGGTGGGTACGCGTGGGCTGGCAACAAGGGCACTACGGCCAGTTGGGAAAAGGGCACGGCAAGACTGGCCATGAAGAGTGCGATTTTGTGAAGGGCACAATGGCAAACTTACAGTCCGGTACAATTCCAAATCAGGAAACATTCAATTTTGTTCCCAGATCTGGCGGCATTTTTCCATAATAGGTAACAAATTACTAAAACCATATAAAATTGATTTTTATGGAAACTAAAATATGTATGAAAATGTTTATGTATAAAATTAATAAAAAGGAAGAAATCTCAAATATAAAAACTATTTTGATAAGATTTCCACCATTTTACATACTTTTTTTTCAGCAAAGAAAATTTCAAATGGCTATATCTTGAGACTGCCAGACTTCACCGCCAATCCGGTTCAAGGAAATAATTAACTCATCTATTATGAATATTTTGCACATAGTGGCGATATCGTTACCTATCGTTACCTAAAGTTATCGGTCACCAAATGTCGCACGCGAACGCTGGAAACATGTGCGTCCTGAATAGGAGACACATTTTTCAGGCGTTTACAATATCACCTATTTAGGAAACATCATGCAGCGTCTCCAGTTTTGGAGACATTTTAAATGTTTCCTGATATGGAAACATTTCTGAGGTTCTTGGTTGTTCCCTGTTTTGGGGACAGCTCAGTATGATTCTGTTCAGGAAACAAACTTCTTATTTTGGAAACAATATTTACATGTTTATACAATGTGTAGATATAATACAATTGCTTAAACAAGTTTCCTTATAAAGAAGTATTTTCAGAAGGTAACATTAACAGTGTTACTTGGAAATGATACCTGAACAGGGAATACCTTTCTCATACAATTTGAGACCTACATGATATGTACATGTACATGTAGAGTCTCCAATTAAGGAAACATCCTCAGTGACTGACTCCTGTTTGGGCAACATGTTTCCATATGTGGAGTCATCTCTGGGTTGCTTTTATGAAATATATATGTATCACACAATACCGTTTTGTATTTTAATTCAATATTTATAAACAGTACTGTATTGAGTAATGTATGTACATACATGTACATATGTAGGGACCTCTTTCTTAAAGTATTCTCTTCTTATTAAAGGACTCTTTTGCAGTCAAAACTATCATTTGGTTCTTCAACTGTTCAAGGAATATGTTGGACGTCTCAAACACCACAAGTTTACACAAACAAGTCATAAAACATGATGATTTATGTTTTTAAAATGTAATTTAGTACACATGTATTTATGCAACTGAGTGACAGTTACAAATAGAAGCACTATATTCTGATGAGTACCAATGATTTTAAAACAAAGGCCCCAAAAATTATGTTGCTTAGAATTTTTAACTTGCAAGAAAAGCCAGATTATTTTTTAATCGGTAAACTTTTCAGCACATTCCAACAACCACTTTTGGGGAAAAATTATTATTTTTGTCTTCAATGTTTGTGATGCTTAACTTAATTGGACCAGGTTACAGAGAATTTCCTGGAATATATTTTCAAGCTCCCCACTTCAATAATGTAATTGGTCTAATTTGCAAGTGTCTGTTCCATGGATACGTACATGTGTGCACATTTCGTACCCGGAAGTTGAGTGATTTAAGACAAAAATATAAACTTATGTCAACTATAATGATGCAGTTTCCCTTTGTGTTTTTTTTTTTTTTTTTAAGTTTTCATGTAAACCATTTTCAGTAAAAAGTTAAGTTTTCCAATAGCCTGCTTGACCTGATGAAAAGCCAATTAACCATTCCAGGCTTGTCCTTGCTTTATTGCTACCAGCTACTTGAGTAGCCAGAAGCCAGTCTAAATATCTCCCAGTTGGGTGGGTACTATGGCAACCAAGGTTCTGGTCTTAACCACAGGTGCTTATCATAATTCTTTTGTGCACAAGAATGGGTATCATGTACCACCATAGTATAAACAAAGTCCCACAAACTTGTACATTGTAATTCTGTTCTTTGCAAGACCATGGCAAGACCAAGGGACAGCCATTATTATATTATGTTAGTGATATTTTTAGGTACATATGCAAGAGTTAAAGGACACAAATGGTTAAACCAATTTGTTTGGGTACTTTTATTAAACGGTGTTCATTTATTCACTCATAAGCCAGTTTCACATGAATGCTGGAAACACACGTCTGCGATGATTGGCGATGAGTGTCTAACACCCAAGAATGCCTACGATTTTATCGCAGGCTATCTCACGATATAACACAGTCCGGTAGCAAACGTCCCTCTTTTTTGCAAAGTTTGCATGCCTGGGTCAAAGGACATGAACGCGGATGGGTGGTCTATACATAGCGCTGGACAATATGACGATAAAATCGCGATGATGCGATATTCGCCGCCCAAAAATCGAAATCGGCTCCATGTTTTTTTAAATCCAAAAATCGAGATATCGCCGATATCGTTTTTAAATGTCTCGATATTGTACTGAAAGTGTTTTTTGTTTTATACCTACAATGTAGCTGATCCGTGTGGCCCTACATTTTGGCGTTAATTTAGGCTTGCCAAATTTTCACGGCAGTCTGTTTTCACCTACATGTATATTGCCGATACGTTGGCCGACAGACAACGTAATTAGAAAATATAAATGTAAATCTTCAAAATCAGTCATCTACACAAATGTATCATGTACATGTACATCTCTCTTTCAAATAGCTTAGTGACGAAATACTGAAACTTTATGCCGATGGTATCCAATAAATTTTTTAGAAAAGCAACAAATTTATTATATAAAATAGTATAACAAACAAACTTTTCAGGCTTACGCTCAGTTAGTGGTGCATATACGGCGCGAACATGGCACTGTTCATAATGGCCAGAATACGTGTGCACAACTACTTGCAATGGACTTTTCCCAACAATTTTGTACTTTTTGTAAATGTTTCGCAATGTTTCCCCTGCAGTATGAAAACAAATCTTGACCTCGAACCTAAATGCAGCTCTACTGAATCCATGCAAAAACACAGTCAATCTAATTTAAATTACAGACAAAAAATTCCGATTTTAAAACAAAAAAGTTCAAAATCTGTCTTAGATCAACCTTTAATATTTTAACAAAAGACCGTCTCTGGAGGACAAGAAAGATTCTTTTGTGTTTCCCTTCTCTGCTTGTCCTCTAATGTAGTACAGTACATGTACACACATACATGTATCAATATAAATTTCCACACAGGGGGGGGGGGGGGGGTGGTTAGGGTTGCAATTGAATTTTAAGTGTTTACAAATACTACATGTACTGCTTGTGGTTTACATGTATCATCTTCAGTAGTTAAATAAAAGACTTCCTTTAATTCTTGAACTGATTAAAATGATTCTACTGTTTCATTTTTCCCAGGATACTAGTATAAAAATACAGGTAAATAACCCCAACGTCCTGGGCATTCACGTGGGGAACAGTACACTGTACTGCAAAATACTACTCAATTCTCATAGGCCAGTGTAGTAAAAGTACTGCATAAGTACTACAGTTTTCTCTAGTATTTTGTAGTATTCGGTGACGTTAGGGATAAGAAAATCCACTTATTAAAGATCCATTTTCCTTGCTCATTTCAAGTTTTATCCCCTAAATTAAATTCATTTTAAATTGCCATTTTTCTAGCAATACAAAGTCATTTACTTTTGAATGAGGCATAAACAGAAACAACTGGCCCAGCATGTACATGTTCATACTTAACAATTTAAATGATTGTCTGCCAGAAAATAAAATTTTCCCTTTTTCAGGGTAGGGTTGGTTCGCATCACACAATCAGTATTTCACTTCCAGTGCATTTTTGTATAAAGCAGGGCACAAGACTTCATAAGGGAAATCAGGGGCCGATTTCACTAACCCTTTGCGATCATCGCAAATGCCGAAATCGCTCGCTAAACTCAAAACCCATCGCAACTTAGCGATGAATTTTGAAGAACGATTTCACTAATACTTGCGATGAATTTGTTCATCGCAAATAATCAAGTTAGCGATTGATATTTTGCGATGCGTTATTAGTGTCCGCAAAGTCTATTTTTCATCTCAAAAAAACATTTTCGCCATTTTTATTCACATACATTGTAAGTTGGACGACGTTTTGTAAATATGGCGAGCTCTAGAGAGAGGGTGTTCCGAGATAAAACTAACCCATTTGATACAGCGACAAGAAAATGCACAAGTATTATCGCTTCACAAGAAATGGCGTTGTGGCAGGTTGGATATGTTAGAGCCCTATCTTAGGCCACTTACTTTTGAGAAGTTAAGCGATTGACGCAACAACCAAGTGTTTGACTGTTTGTAGCTCTGCGTTTTTTTCGGGACTACCTCGGGACATCACGATATTTCTGAGGCAAGTACCTGTCGGATCATTCCCAGGGGGGTACAAGTCCTTGTTGGCATGAGCCTGAAAACATTTGCTCAGCAAAAAATTAGCTCTGTAATGACATAGTGGTTATTGGGAGGGGGCGTAATCATACATGCAGACTGTGTGTTACGATTTTGAGTCATGTGATGGAACTTTTTGTTTCAGGGCCTTGGTTAACCGATTGTTCATTTTTTTGAACTTCTTGTTCTTTACAAGATAAAGTGCTTTTTAAATTTTGAAAATAGCAAGAAAGAAAGAACCGGTGTGTGCAGGCAAAATTCAAGGAATGATCAACCATAAAACATTGGTGAAGTTGGAGGATGAACGACCCTGTTGGTGGTGCTCTCCTATTTAATAATTTTATATTGGTGACTGGTCTGCAGAAACTGTTTTTGTGTATCTATGTAATTCCGCTGGTTGGTATGCCAGCCGTGTGGCTGTACAATCGACTCACCCAGAGCGTGGTTATTAATCATTTCTTATCTGTGGAGCACGCTTCTTGGGCGTCGGTTTATGGCCACTGTTTCTGCAAAGTGTCAGTCAGCGGGTTAGTTTTGTGGCACTGTCAATACACCAAACGTCCGGGGGCCAATTATTTATGTCTTTCCCAGAGAGCGGGAGTTTCAAAATTTCGTCTCTGGTCTTGGCCACGCTAGGACATGTTTGAGCGTAACAACATGTGGCTTCTTGTTTTAATTTACTCAATGACTTATTTTTACCGGTGAAAACATTTGAGAGCCTGAAAACATTTGCTCAGCAAAAAATTAGCTTTGTAATGACATAGAGGCCTATTGGGAAAATTACCGGAACAATAGGGGCTGTGAAGTGCTGGGAAAACATTTACATAAAAACTCGAAAATGCAATCAAAACTAAGTTTCTTTTTAGTTTGTTTCTTTCGCGGGAAACATTGTGAATGAGTGTTTTGCATACGTGTTGCATACTAGTGACGTACAGGCGCGGGCGAATCGCAAGCTCGCGTGTGGTTTCGGGTTACATCCATCATTGATCTCCATTATAATGGAGATCAATGGGTCACATGTTGCGGGAATCCGGTTTTGGCGAACTGCGCATGCTTGAACCACATTCCCACGGGTATTCTACGTGAATCAGCCTCGTACAATACATTATCGTTATCGCAACAGCGATGGATTTAGTGAAACGAAAAAAACGACGCTATCGCAACAGCGATGGATTTGCGGCTAGCGATGAGTTTGCTGGATGACTAGCGATGATCACAAATGGAGACTTTAGTGAAATCAGCCCCTGAAGTCTTGTTTTCAGTCTTAAGTCTTGACCTCTAAAATTTCCGGAAATCATGTACATTGGTTTGTTTTAAAAAGGGGAAAATGTTTACAGTGCGGGAAAATCACAGGTATAGGCTTGGGCGGTATCGAATTCCAGGGGTCTGCGGTTTACATTTTAAAAATAACGCGGTATTCACTAAAACCGGGTATTATTTAAATTGGGGTATTACTTACGTCATAACAAAAAAAAACGCCACAGAGCACGCACATCTGCAACAGTATTATCCTTGCAACTTGCAAAAACTCCTATGCTTTAGTGACAATATTAATCTATTTGTTTGCAAAAATATATCAACGTGATTGATTAAAACAAAAGCTGACTTTTTTGTAGTACATGTACTTATTGTTGTTTGTAACATCATTTGTTAAAAAAATACCGATCGTCAACGACCCTGCCAATCGTGCATATCATGCCTCGAGCATTCACGTACGTATGCACAGCGAACATGTGCTTTGCAGTTGGTACCCTGCAGCAACAGTGATTCACGTAATCACGTCATGTGCCAGCCCCCGGTCACCAGCGACTCCAACAGCACCCGGCGCCGTGGTCCTCAAGCCCACTGCCGCTGCGCGCTGTACGAACAACTGTCGCCAGCAGCTGCCACATTACCTCTCTGATGGCACATATCCACACGTCCTACGGCCTCCGTGGCATAGACTACTACTACTGCGGTTGCGCCTGCTTACATGTACATCATGCTTGTACCAGTTTTACATACGTTCGCGTATCGCGTGGAGTGGAAAGATGGTGGACGGTGTCGTCAACTTGAGCAGCTAATGCAAGTTCAGATTTGTATACATCAGTGGGCAATCCCCCAGGGAGTGAATTATTTCAGAATTAATTTTGTTCTCGTGCCAGCACTAAAAGTTCACAACACAGTTTACAGAGTAACGGCTTGGCTGGTAGAGACAATCACGAAGTGGCAACTTACAATCAGACCAGACGCTGGCAAGAATCGAGGTGGCCCCAAACCATGAATGAGATGTGACCCGAATGTCTTTTAGATGGCCAATCAGATGGTTTTAAAATGACGTACGGCTCGCTGCATATGCATCGCATGCCGGCTTGCTGCGCCCACATCACACAAGCCCCAAAACATGAATGAGATGTGTTCCGAACGTCTTTTTAGATGGCCAATCAGACGGTTTTAAAATGACACACCCAAAAAACATTCCGGTGTAAGCAAAACTTCAGAGGCCTTTTTGGTAGAACAGCAGCCACTGGAGTATCGGGTTACCAAGTCAAGCTCCACAATTAGGTCTTATCTTTCCACTTCAAGGCAGACATAACACTGGATGATTAGAGAATGGAGTCAACTGTGAATGCGGTTATTTTTCTTTATCTTTGAAAGGGTTTTTGCAAACATTCTGAACATTAGGGGGAATACCGCGGTATTGAAATTCCAAACCGAGTTCGCCGGTATTTCGGTATTTATGGATCATCAGTCGGTATTGTCCGGTATTAAAAAAAAACGTCACTATACGGTAATATCGAAATACCCCCCAAGCCTACACAGGTACCCTGTAAATTTCATCATTCATAGGATATCATAGTACCAGCGATACAAGTGTAACCTCTGACCCACGCATTAAACTTACACTTATTAAAATGTTTGAGCCAGATTTGTGACAACATCCAAAGGCAAAAAAAATCGCAAAATGCACAAATGGGCCAAAAAGTCTGATAGGTTTAGAATCCATGTAATGCAGGTAAATAAAAAAGTTGTGCATTTCGCACTTTCTACATTCTCACACGAGTAGGCGAAATGAAAATGATGGCACAAATCGGTCAAAAATAATATTTCCTTTTCTCCTGTCTACGAGTGTTTCTTTTTTTATTATTTTGTTTAGACATCATTCTACCAAAAATAGATAACACTTCATTGCTGTTGCTGTATATTTACAGCAAATACATGTATCTTGTAAATTTTGCCTCAAAACTCAGACGTGTGATATTTTCTAAGTCACAGTACCATAATTTTACTCCCAAAATCCAATATAACCAAAATACGGTGAGTTTCTTAATAGGAAAAACCATTATTTTACAGAATTGTTTACTGTGCGGGAAAATCACTGGTACCCTATAAATTTCACCATTCAAAGAATATCACAGTACCAGCAATACACGTGGACCCACACATCAAAATGAGGGACATTCGCTACTGGACTGTGTTGTATCATTACAAAGTGTGCCATGAAATCGCAGGCATCCTTGGGCATCAGACACCCAGCGCCAATCATCGCAGATATACATATGTATGTGTTTCCAGCGCTCGTGTGAAACGGACTTAAATTCCTCGGAATTTGGACACAGGGTATTGGGGGATAGTTTGTAGGCTAAGGCTGTTCGATATCCATTTATTTTGATACCGAAATATCGGCAAAAAAATATCGCGATATTCGATATTATCGCGATGACATCACTTTTTCCTTACCGGAAGAACGGAGGAATAAACAAAAATACATGATGGAAGTTACCACCGGGGGGTCACGGTACGGGTTCAGCTGAGTGCACAGCATCGTGAGATCAGGGCCACCTGGATCAGACCCTCCGGGATTGAGCTCAGATCCGCTAAAAATTAATATCAGGGCCGGCCACCGAGATCGCAAATCGGGCCGGGGCTGGCAAGTTCGGGACCGGGACCGGCAAGATCGGGGGCCAGGACCGGCAGGAATGGGGTTCCCTCTGCTCATTGAGTACTTGGAGTATTACGACATTTACCTTCAGTTGGCTTCTTTATGGCACTCCAGAAAGACTAGCGTTTGTTTCTATTTCGGTATTGTTGATTAGTAAACAGATGATAATAATACCGTGGACGATCACATGCGAGCTGTCAAAAAAGGATCGTATCGTATGTTTTGTTTTGTGAAGACGACATTGCACAATGCCCCACATTGATACATCATAATATACTATTCTACCGTCCAATAATTGGAAATTTTGATTAAGGTAAACTGGACAAATCCACACTTAATGTGGCCAAAAGGAACATATCGCGGTATTCTTCGGTATATCGAATTCCCCGATATTCCGGGTTTTTTTAGGGGGCCGATATGATTTTCGATATGAAAAAAATATCGAAATATCAGGAAATATTGTCAAATCGAACAGGCTTAGTGTAGGCCTGCATATTTTATACTCTTCCATGTGGACACTGTTGAAGCAACTGGGCATGTTTTTTTTTCAAAATTAGCATAAATAATGTTTTATTATCAGATGCAAATTACACAATGTAACACACTTTTAACTTCAGTCTTTACCAGACCCATTTTACAAGTTTGGGTCCAAAAAAGTTAGAAGAGGACAATTATTATGTTTGTGATCTGCAAAGATGTACACATGTGTGTACATGTACATAAATGATTTAAACAGATCTGTAATTTCATTATAAATCAGATTATGTACTTGTACATACGTACAAGTGATTCCAGAACAGGGAACAAACTGTTCCATGTTCAAGAAACAAATAAAGCAGAATTATTTCCTGATTCGGAAACACTGAATCATGTGACAATGTTTCCTGATCAGGTAATCCAAAGTAGGTGTCCTGATTCGGAAATATTGAATCATGTGACAATGTTTCCTGATCAGGCAACCTAAAGTAGGTTTCCTGATTTGGAAGCATTGGATCATGTGACAATGTTTCCTGACCAGGCAACCAAAAGTAGGTTTCCTGATTTGGAAGCATTGGATCATGTGACAATGTTTCCTGATCAGGCAACCAAAAGTAGGTTTCCTGATTTGGAAACAACTCTGCTGAATTGTGAATATTTCCTGATCAGGACATATGTTACCAGAAGAGGAATTTGGATTCCTGTTTTGGAATTGTACCGGACTGACTTATGGCACTGGCCGTCGTGGCCGTCGTTAAATTTGAGGCCTAGACTTGAACCTTTTCAAGGAGCATGCTGACTGTCCTTGAGCAAGATGTTTTTCAACAATTTTGTACTTTAACCTCTTGTCATGTACATTGTGCACACGTATATATCAGAGGAGAAAGGAAATACAAAGAAACCTTACAGTTTTCGCACGTCAAGTCTTTTGTTGAAATCGGTCCTCGCACGTAGAAGTACGTGCTTAGTCTATGGGGTTGGGTTATATTAAAGGAACAATAGGAAACACAAAGCATTGTTCTCAAACGTATTGGGAAAGTACGACGTGCTGTACATACTCAATCAATCCTTTTTCAACTATATTGTTCTTGAATGGGAGTGTAATGAATAGATAGAAGTTTTTCAAACAAAACTTTCATTGACACGAAAGGGGATGGGCATGATGGGCTCCAGCTCCAAGTGTGATGAATAGGACTCTATTCATCAGTGGTGCCTATTGTTTACGTTTACGTTTAGCTGCAGAGCCTGTTCTTGGCATACCAGTCCCGCCATCAATAAAAGCTGGACAATTATCTTACATGAAAGAACTAATAAGATAATATACATATATGTACATGTATGTAGGATAGCAGCAAGTTACATGTACATCCCTGTTAGTTTGCATCCCAACTGTCACATTTAGTTAACCGTACAAATTATACGGTCTGAATTCTACATTTCTATTTACTGATTTGATGAAATTGAGCAAATATCAACAGACTACTTCAGAACCTCTCTAGATCTCATCCCGCCTCTTTTAAGCACCCCGACTATAGCTGGGGGACAAAATCAATGTGAGCATGCATATTAAATTGTCGAATTTCACCGGCGCTGTCCGCCCCCCCCCCCCCCCCCCCCTCCAAAAAAAAATCAAACAAAAACAAGAAAAAAATGTGGTTTGTGACATAAGGAGAGTTGTTGTTCTGGTGTTTAGTAGAGCGTATTGATTCAAAGAGCCGGGCACTGCAAGAAGCCGGGGATCTGACGGGGGTATATGGCAGCTGCAAATTGAAGCCGCGTGACGTCATGGTTGGTCGTTGA
Source organism: Hippasteria phrygiana (assembly GCA_037893225.1). Classification (NCBI taxonomy): domain Eukaryota; kingdom Metazoa; phylum Echinodermata; class Asteroidea; order Valvatida; family Goniasteridae; genus Hippasteria; species Hippasteria phrygiana. Next base: position 610,420 of record JAZGUH010000658.1, on the reverse strand, counting down.
CATAGCGAGGGTATTTGCGGTTGATCGCTGAAGGCCTACAATGCGTGGCGATAGCGATCACTGCATGAGGAGGGCGGTGAGTTGTCGTTGCAGAAAGACCCGCATTTAAGCCCGTCACTTCTGGTCCGGGTGTGATGTATGACGGGGATTTTGTGATGTTTGTTTTTTGGCAAGGAACGCAGCCATATGCTGTCCAGGTGTTCAAATAGGAAACTAAAGATGTGGAATGGAAAACTGCCTGCCAATGGGGTTGTACATTTAAAATTATAGAAATTATAGATATTTTCCCTTTATTGTTTTTTGTCTTGACAGTCAGAAAATTTTGATAGAGGCAGTTACTTTTGTATAAGGCCAAAAATGAAATGGTTGTGTTGTCCTCGGACTGACCGACCAACTGTAAAAATTGAGAGATTCAGGGGAATTTTTTTTTTTAAATTAAAATATCAATAAAAACAACTCAGCCTCTCTGTCTCAAAAAGTGTTCGTACATACATGTAGTATGTATTTGATGTACATGTACCTATGCGTATTTTCATGTAAAAAATGAAACCAGGTTGTTGCCCAACGTTGAGGCCTAAACACGCCCGGGTACTTGAGCATGAAGATGACTTTGATATGTCGTGTTCGTCAAAGCTCCATTTGGACTTAAGAGTAGCCTAGCTAAAAACCCTCAACTTTGGGTGGGGGGGGGGGGGGGGGGGTCTAGCAAGACAAAAACAAGGTCAGTGCATGTGAAAATGTTATGTATACAGTGTTATGTTCAATCTCTGTATACATTGTACATGTACATGATGTAGCGGAAGAGTCAAATCGAATCGGCAAAAATGTTGTCGTATCTCTCGATGTTTACAACAACCCAAGGAGAAAAGCAACCAACTTGCTTCTTCCAATCAGCCACATTACGGCATGGCTTAACCTCGTTCACAGGGCTTACTTTATTTTCAACATCATTTCCAATAGTATTAGGCGAGCAAAAAACAAAACAAAAAACACTTTTTTTCGAACCGACTGACCCTCTTTTCCAATTTTATCTGTCCAAGGGCAACACAACAATTTTCTGTACCAACAAAAGCGCTGATCTCCCATGGGCCCCAGTGGTGGAAAAGTTACAAACGGGTTATAAATCACTTACACGTAAGACACTAAATTAGAATAATCTCATTGCACAATAGTAAGTCCACATTTACATGTACTTAAAAAATTTTAAAGCTGTAAAATTGCTAAAAATGTTAAAACATAAAATTGCTTACATGTGTGTACATAATTTACATGTACCGGGTAGTCAGCAGTCTGTCATAAACAGTTAATTATAAAAGTGGTTTGTTTGATGAATGATAAGAGTTAAAATTGTTAACTGGTCAAACCGTTTGTGTTTTGTACAGGGCATGCCTTACGTAATTCCATAAATTTGGGGTCCAAAAGTGTGAATTTGTTTTATATATCTCTGTTACACCTGACCTGTGTAATTTCCCATCAAGTATCATTAATACATGTACATTGTATTCATTGACTTTACACTATTTTTTACTTGTTTGGCAGGTACTTTGCTTTACTTATAAATCAATCTTGGAGTTAGAAGGCATTAAAGAATGTGTCCTGAATTGCAAAATATTGTATGTACATTTGTATACAGGGACACCAAAAATGTCACACTTTTGGACCACAAATTTATGGAATGACCCATATGTAGTACATAAGCTCTTGCTTTTGCTTTCTCTTAATCTAGATTTGATTTTCTTCTTTTGTATTTTGTTATTGCACATGTGTAAATATGATTTGCTTCAACTGCCATGACTGAATGGAATATATGATGCCTGGTTTTTCTGGTAGAGTAAGAGACTTGGGGGGAAAAAAATATTCAGGCTGTAAATAAAATAGTACGTTTTTAAATGTCACTGCGCACCTGTCATGTGTACAAACTTCCTGAAGTTCCATTGTGCCATGACACTGGCCCTGTATATTTTACAAATGCAATTAAAAGGGCTTAATTAATTCCTCTCTCATTGGAGTATCAAATTTGCACAAAAGATTTATGATTATTAAAAATCTGACCTTTTCATGGCAGGAACTAATAACAGTATCCGGTCGAGGGTACATGTACATGTACATGTACATAGCTAGTCCTTTGCCTGCACTAAAGCACTCTAATGATAGATGGAGCTTGGTAATTACTGTGTACTCGAGGGGAAATGGAAGCTAGTGTTAGTGGTAAAACTCATCAGCACATCCCCCGCAAACAACGTTAGTAATTTACATAACGAGGAAAGGGGATCTTAACTACATGTAGAGCTGTGCATCGGAACCGAGTACCCAACCGCTAAGGTTCCAGATTATGGAATCGAGTACCTGTAACTGATGTTGGTAATTTCTCAGACAATGAAAAAGAAAGTTTTTGAATGTCATTTGTGGGGAATTTTCAAAATATGGAAAAATAAAACACATTAATCTGTATAGCCCGTTTCACACGACTGTTAGAAACACGGGTCCCGTGCGATGAAATCTCATCGATGTCACGAACTCACGGATTCCGTGCCATGTGAAGGTGTATCCCTGTCAACAAATCGCATGAGTCCCGTGCGGTTCGTGACAGGGATCGAGACCTCCCATATAGGGGTGTGCATCAGAACCGGGTACCCGAGTACCCGACCGTTCATATCAGGAACCGGTTCTAGATTATAGAATCGAGTACCCGTACAACTTTACATTATCACATAGTAACTTCCCAGACAATGAAAAAAGGAAAGGTTTTGAATGCTATTTGTTGGAAATTATCAAAATTAAAATCCGACTACATGGGAAACCAGCACAGATTTCACGTTGATCTGATGACGCTCACGAAAATTGACAATAAAGGGATTTTCCGGTCGTGGTTTTTGTAGTCAAGGCATGGATAAGAGCCTCGACGAGACATAATAGCATGCCTCATCCACCATAAATACAACTGTATAAAGCCTCAAAAAACAGGGGTATGGATTTTGATGGATTCAGGTAGGTTAGGGTTAACGTTAAAGATAACCAGTCCCAAAAATTAAATCTCCAAAATTGCTGTTTGTGTTGTTCTAAAAGGTCCGCACGTTAATAATACCACATCAGTGCATCAATGCAGTATGATGTAGAGACAGTGAAAATCCGCAATCGCGGAATCACGGACGGAATCACGGAATCAAGCGTCAAAAACGGAATTGAAGATTTAAACGGAAAAAACGGAAAACGCATTTCAAAATAGGATTGAATGAGAATGATATTAAATTCAATTAAATATTATAAAAATGTACCGATAAGCTTTTTAAATAACGGAAGAATCACGTTAAAATGACAAGGCAGCATACCGTTAATCAAGCAACGTAAACTCCAGCCGATTATGTACACTGTACACAACAGTGTACATACCACGCGTACACCAATTCATTTAGAATTTGGGCTAGTCACGCACTTGGGGCCTGACCCGATTTCATTCTATTCCGCTGGTATCCTGCGGCAGAATGAATACCTTGATGTGGGAACAGGCGCAATGAACCAGCGGTCGGATTCGTGGCCCAATCATGCCAAGCGAACATAGGGGTGAAACCTCCTGTTACTGGATGTGATTTGCGTGCGTGCACGTGCTACTCCTGTTAAACATTTCACGCTGCGAAGATTTTATTCCATCTCTCTAAAATGCCCGCTGTGCTCGTCCAAATTGAAAACTTCCCGTCCAAAATCATGCAGAATCAGTCGGATTGTCAGGTTTATAACTTTGGGTTCTTTATTAACTGTTCACTTCTGGATATTTCTTTTGGGGAGGGACTTAGGCCTACATGTAATGATTGGGCGACTACACCAGACAACTCATAATCATGTAGGCCTACAATGTATGCAATGGGGACACTTTTAGGTTTGTGATTTTACTAATCATCGGGGAGGTAATTCTATTCAAAAGGCTTCAAATTCCAGAAAAACGAGAAAAAAAATGGAATTTACAAAATTGCGGAACGGAAAATGCAAAATTTTCGAGCGGATTTTTACTGTCTCTAATGATGCAAGTGTGTACGGTGACCTCTGTACATAGTAGCTTCATGATATACATTGTACTGTACAAGAGGTCGTACTTTCCCAGTACATGTACATGTACTTCCGAGGACAATGCTTTGTGTTTCCTAATCTTCCTTTGATATAACCCAACCCCAAAGCACATATTTTTACGTCCGAGGACTGATTTCAACAAAAGACCGACTTGCGAGGACAAAGGTTCCTTTATATTTTCTTTCTCCTTTTGTCGGACGTACATGTATGTACAGAAGCTGTACATGTAAATTGCATTTTTATGAGCATCATAAACGTTAATCTGTTTTGTTTTTCATGTACCCTGGTTTTCATTTTGAATAATTGATAATAATAACCTTTTTTTCGTTATCTGAGAATGTAATAAGTAATATGTCAATTTGGATACGGCTGCTCAATTCCATAATCTGGAAACGGTTCCTAACATGAGCGGTCTGGTACTCGTACCCGGTTCAGATGCACAACCCTAAAATTTCCAGTGCAATCTATTCTTGAACTCATTTGGTTCAGAACAGAGGTTTAGAGAGGTTTGACACCGCCCCTTCCCTCGTCCCTCGTCCCCCCCCCCCCCCCCCCCCCAACAGAGAATACTAATTTTATTCTTCGCTACTCTTCGTCTCTAGATTTGGGACACAGCTGGCCAGGAGAGATTTCGCAGCGTCACGCATGCGTACTACCGGGACGCACACGCACTTCTCCTGCTCTTTGATGTGACGAACAGGCAGTCGTTTGAGAATATCAGGGTGAGTTGTGTCCCCAGGGACGAGGTTGTCGGTGTTGATTCTTTTTTATTATTTAGCCGCATATTGTGAAAATCTTCTGGTCAGACTAGGATTGTGAACTGCCAAGCACTTTCTCAAAACCAATAATTATCTGACATTATTGTCAATTACATTTGTTTGCAGAGGGGTGAATAATATCTTCTTAATTTCTTTTTAAAGAGGGTTAATTGATAAGCCCTGTGTATTTTAACTCTGTGGTTATGGGGACTGGATTATTTAGTGGTTAAGCCCTTCTGGCCGTGTAATCAGCGGCGGCGATTTCTCGTTGAGGTTGGGGGGACGGAGAAAAAAGCGCACAACCAATAACAACTTTGACGCGCTAGTTGTGCAGTGACGTCGCCCTTATTGTATTTGTTTAATTTGTTTTGTTATCAACCACGTACGAAGCACTATGGGGATGCTAAAAATAGGTAAACTTTATACCTCTTGAAATACAAACAACAGATATTAGATATTACATATCCATCCCTGACCAATACTTTTTCGGAAGAACGTACATGTACATGTACAATCAGTTCAACTGTTATTAGAGAGATCATGTAATCGGAAATTTTGTATTTGGTGTCTCTTGTGTCTCCTCTTGGGAACCAGTCCAATGACAGCCGGGTTGTTGTGGCGGGGAAGTTCTATTAAACGCATTACCGTTTGATAGAACCATGTGGTAGAACGTTTTTTGGCGGTGCGGGTTCGCGTCGTGCGATGGGAAGAATAATTCAATGCACGTGATCGACGATCCACCAATCGGATGGCTGGGATTTATTCAGGTGTTGTATAAATACAAATAATGAATGTTTATGAGTGCAATGGTAAGAATAATTTCATGAGGTGACAGATTGAATGTTCCATTCCACGAGGCGAAGCCGAGTGGAATGGAACATTCCATCTGTTACCGAATGAAATTATTCTTTCCATTGCACGAATGTGAAACATTCATTATTTGTTTTATACAACGCCTAAATAAATCCTTGACAGATTGCATGCATGGATTTCTTTGTGTACAGGTGTACAACGTGCCGTTTTACCTTCTCAGTCCCGCATAAAACCGCAACAAAAAGTTGTCCAGTTCGGAATCAGTTAGAGCTCAATTACATTTGTTTCTTTGTGTTAGCAGCGTCAGCATTGTCTACGAGTTCCAATATTTCGTCGTCTGTTAGAACAAACCGCAGTTTAGGAACATCGTTCGCCATTTTGTGTGAATAACAGCCTAGACTGGTTCGCGGTCCCGATATAATATACATTTGAAGTCCGAAGGACAATGGAGGGACCGGGAACCAGTCCAATGACAGCCGTGTTGTAGCACCACCAATAGTGACCCTGAAATTAGGAAGTTACATCAAACGCCTACCATTTGATGTAACTTCGCGCCGTGCAATGGAACAAATAATTAAACACACGTGATCGACGATCCACCAATCAGATGACGGGGATTTATTCAGGCGTTGTATAATAGATATTATCATATGCCTGTCCCATAATATGGCAGCCTATTGTTGTTGCTTTGGTCACATGGGTGCTCAATACAGTCTATAGCATTTAAACGGACAAATCACTTCCACACTGCAAATTTACACCGTCTTGACCAAGTTTATCAACACAATCCATACATGTACATGTACAGTAGACTCTCGTTAATACGAGGCCCTCCGGACTTATGCAAATATCTCGTATTATCCGGGCTGTCAGGTTTCCCCCTTTATTGTGACGTCTGGATAGGCCCCAAACACAATGTAAATGCCACGCACATTGTGTTGATAAAATTATGTTGCAAGCAGATTTTTAATAAAACAAGCAGTAATATTTAATCCTAACAGTCGTGAATCCTCCAATTTCAATACGATTTTCCACACATCCTAGGGAGTTAGGTTTAATAGAACAAGACCGCTGGAGTTCGCTGCCTACAGTTGTAGATTACTGCAAAACCAATGCATTAACTACACGCACGTATTTCAATCACGCACACAAATCTTGATGGGGCTCTTGTTAGTTGGTATAAACCATCACAGAAACTAGCATACATGTAAGGCACAAAAAAGGAGGAAACCAGTGCATTTTTTGATTGACAAAAGAGGGCATTTTTTTATCGTTAGGGGGGGGGGTCTTCATGGTAAAATTTGTCAATGTTGGGGTGTGACTGTCGGAATTAATAAACTCTTGAAATTTCCTATTTTGTCCTACTTTGGTTGTCCCACAACTGTGAAAAATGAACTCTCATTGAATATTATTCATAACAGTGTTATACACTGTCATATTAAAATCACACAATGAAGGGATTGGATGCAGGAGTACTGCAACTTTACTTCCAAGAGCTTAGTTGAGGACGGAGCACAAAGGCCTTTTCACACTATCTCCGCTTCGAACCGTGTTGAAACCAACCCGGATCCGCCCCGGTTCAGCCTGGGTTGTTTTCGACACGGATCGCAAAGACGCAACGTTCACACTGTCCATTACGCAAACTGGCCGCTGCGTGAACCGTGTAACGTTCAATCCGGATAGGGCTGTATGTATTCACACTACGAATTCTCAACACGGATCGCATTCGGCACCGGCGCGCTGTGATGATTTTCTCGATCCCACAATGCATTGCGACGCGCCAAGCGGCCGGATGTATGCGACACATTTCCAACATTTTGTGTGGTGCCCTCCAGCTGCGACTGAATTTCAGCATCAGACCAAATCGCTAACAGAGCTTTTACCTCTTCGTCCCTCCATGTTGGCCTTTCAGCCTTATTGTCGGACTTCTTATTAGGACCTATTTTCGTCAGAAAGTGAAGAGAAATATTATACGTGTGCGTGGTGATTGTTGAACAGTTGTTAAAGTTTGGTGAAGAACCTCGTGTGTGCGCGTGCGCTGCACGGTACATGTGCTGTACACGAATGTACGTACGTAGCGCGCGGCCACGTCGCAGCTGATTGTTTATTGACCTTTGTACCCGTGTCAGATTTCCATAGAATTTCGCACCACACAACTCAACACGGATCGGCGGTAAGTGAACTCAACTCAGGGCGGTTCACACTATTGTTTTCGACACGGTTCAAGCTGAAAAATGCAATTTCAATCCGGATTGAGATTTTCAACCCTGGTCCCTGCCAGGGTTGATTTCGATCCGGCTAGAGCATGCTACCCGGGTTGGAACCGGGTTGAAATTTTAGAAGTGTGAAAAGGGTTGAAAAAATCTCGGGGTTGGAACCGGTTCCAACCCCGAGATTATGGACAGTGTGAAAAGGCCTAAAGTGTTGTAAGTACAGAACATGCCAAATGAGGCTTGAGTTGCTGTGGACATGGGTGAGTATCAACGAAAACTACTGCTGTGAAAGCCCACAAAAGTCCTACTTTTATCCTGATTGTGTCCTCAATAGTCCTACTTTGGTCAAATTTTTTGAAAATTTTGATCCTACTATTCTCCTACTTATTCACCTGGGTCTGCAATATTTGTAAAGGAACCCCTGAAAAAACAATAACATTTTTTTTTGTGCTCGTACGTGATGACAGGCTTGGGTACGCTTGTCTGAAACCTATTTTCCGAGTGAGTTTGCAACTTGGTATGGTATATATAGTGGCATGGTTCTAGTGGCGTGGTTACATCTTTGTTATTTATGCCACCCACGTGTGCAAGGTGCCATTCTCGTGAATAGTGAATCGGATCTTGGGAAAATATTCCTGCAAGATTTGGTATTTTTCTAGTGTGAATAGTGTCCTGGGAGACGTGTTTCTTAGGGCAGTACTGACTGACAGGGTTGCATAAAATGAGAGAGCAGGGAGTACAATGTACCACTCCTGGTAAATGATGAGTTGAAGTGGGGAAATAATGCCAAGTGGAAAAAATAGAAACTAGATGTACGGTGTAGTGTTTGTAGACAAACACAGGGCTGTTTCGTTTTTTTTGTGATTGAAATGAAATTTCAAAAATTAAAACAATCATAGAAAATTAGCCGATGACGTCATCATGATGCACTTCGGATTTTGCATGCTAGTGACAGTATCTACCAACCCACCAATTTTCATGACAATTGGACCTACCCTTATATGTGTCTCAAAAAAGCACATTTTAGATGACGTCAATATGACGTCACACATTTTTCACATTTATACGTAAGTATCTATTACCTAACAGACCTATTAAAAAGTAATTTCGAAATTGGCATGTACTGTTAATGAGATAAGACTTTAAGGTTCAAAAAGTTTTGAAAACAATATAAAATCGTATGATGACGTCATCATGACGTCACATCAATTTTAATCTAACACAAGCTGGCATAACTAAATACCACGTTTTAACTTAATCTGACTTGTACTTTTGTAGATACACAATGTATATGGCTTCAAAAAATGCCCCTTTAAGATGACGTCACATGACATGTGATGGCGTCATCATAACGTCATGTCAATTTTCAGCTATAAACCTGCTTGGCTACCCTGGATATTACTTTTCAACTTAATCAGACTTGTACTTCTGTAGATATATGGCTTCAAAAATGCCCCTTTAAGATGACGTCACGTGACATGTGATGTCGTCATCATGACGTAAAAGTTTGGCGCACATTCTGAGCAGTTGGGGTAAGGGTCTGCCTGCGACTTGTCTAACGACTTGAAAAAAGACTAGAGATCAATTTTTTTTTACAGACAGCATGCAACATGAAAGCCATGGTTTTCTGCCCTTCCCAGAAATCCTTTGTGTTATATCGAATCCGGAACAGCAAAATCTTGCAAAATTTGTGTAAAAACTTGGCACAACCTTTAATTTTGAGACTAATTGGGAATTGTTTGTGCAATACAAGGAAAGAAGGCTTGTTTTTTCTGTGAAATTAGATGCTCTTGGCACAGTATGGTCACTCAAAGTGGAACATAGGTGTTTATTTCTGCCTCATTAGTTTTTACTAATTTTGCTGACATGAATCTTGAAATAACAGGTTGTATGTTTAGACTGTCACACCTTTATCAAGGAGGGTTTGTTATTTTCCAAGATTTGGCTATTCCTGACTGATTTTAATGAGGGTATTGTGGTAAATTATTTCCAAGTTTCTATTTTAAACATCAAACTCTTTACGTACAATGTGTATTTTACACGTACAAAGAAATAAAATTTGCTGACAACGTGTGAGTTTAAATTACGCGACGTTATATGCACAGTGCGAAAACCTTTTGAGATTGTGTGGTCTTATAACTGAAATATTCCTTTTTTCTACATGCTTACCTGAGATAAATTTGGTTTTCTAAGCTTGACTTCGCTGAAACTCCGTGCTAAAATGTTTTTTATCTCGCGTTCACAGCAACAGCCATAGATTTAGATGAAGGAAGTGATAAGAACAGTCACGTGTAATTTTAACAAATGTGTACATTATTTCCGCAATCTTATAGCACGTTATGGTCACTCGAGCGCATATTTAGACACTTGCACCAAAAGTCCTGTGTAGAAAAAGAAGGGCACGAAGTGTATGGAGTAAAGCACATTTTTGAACCGCGGTGACAAGGTTGCCTGCTGCCCTTAGCATTGGTTTGTATACCTAGTACATGCACATCTAGTCCGAGTAACTTGGACCCTCGCTTTTTTGCACATTTGGATATGATCTGGCAATAGTAGGGTCCAAGTACGTGTGCG